>CM055896.1:33835749-33893624 GCA_029582155.1 Panopea generosa
AATTAAACTAAGTTAAATAATTTTGCACGAATGTAATGCAAATAACGGCAATTGATTGACTTAAAAATTCTTGTTAAAGTTTTGCTTGCAATTACCATCAAGTTCATATCTCACCAACAACTCAATATATTTGACTGAAACTTCATACAAGACTTCCCAATCCTCAAACCTACTGAATATGATAATTAAGTGAAATAAATCTTGCATGAACATAATGCAATTTATTGCCCATGTTTGACTTAGAAATTCTGCAGATTAAAAGTTTTGCGTGTAAGTACCACCAAGTCCATATCTAAAATTCTGTTAAAAGTTTATATCACTGCAAGTATTGCGAGATTTTGCAGTCAGTTATAAGACCTGCTCAATTTAATAAGTTAGATAACTCTTGTAAACTTGGATTGGTCATAAGGCCTAATCAAAGTTTGTACTTTTGTGACAAATATGATTTGAATAGTCGAGCGCGCTGTCTTATCGACAGCTCTTGTTATACAGTCTATTACGGCGTATGCTTATTCGGTCACCTACTTTCCACGGTCATTGATTTTAGCATATATATTCAAGGCGATTAGATCGATTTTGATACATCAAACTTGGTTCAGTGGTACAGAATGTTATAACAGTACATATGAACACAATATACACTGTCACATATTAATAACGTCACAGTCACCTTGCTTCTTTTTATACTTCAGTGATTTTGCCTTAATTATATCCATAAATGCTGTAAAACCGCATTTGATAAAATTGGTACAAAATAATACAGGCTTGCTAATTAGCAGTGTAACCTACTTTCAATAAACGACGTCGGGATATGCGATGGCATGCCATATTCTTTTAGTTATTGTGATAGGCTGTACGTACGTCATACGTAAGTTTGTACGTCTATAATTCCTCAATTTCCTCCTAGATCATATGAGTTAAAACATCGAAACTTTTGCAGAGGTGAGGACTGTGCCAATGGTTTCGGAATTTCGATCCGAGTCCCCTGACACACGGGGCAACTGACCTAGATTCAATGTTCCAGTGAGTTGTACGTTCAGGATATATTACGCGTATGCATAACATTGAACTACATGTACATTGTAATGTCATAACTTAGTAGCTCAAAGTGGGACAAGTTCATTTATTAGAAAGGTACATTTATAGTACCAGAGCAGACAGCGGGTATGCTCAAATCGGACCGTTATTACACTAATGTGTTGCATTTCTATATATAGACATCATGTACATGTAATCAGTGTATTTTAATCGAGTGCGAATGTGCATGTTAGACAGAAAGGCGATACCCGAGAGCGATAAAGTAAATCCACAGCGACATTAGGCAAAGGCGACAGTGATGGTGCGATGGTACCGATTAAAGTTAGTTCTCTTTGTTACCTACGAATAAATACCATTGAATTTTATCCCGAAAATATCAGAACACTACTATATCGTAAAGCAGAATCAAATATATGTGTTTTGGGTCATATGATTTACTCCAGTTTGGCCCCGACCCAATATATTGCTAAATCAGGGATACATAACTCTGCTTATAATGATCCGATTTAAGCAAAATTTTAATTTGACCAAATGCAACATTACACGTTTGCTAAATCAAGATTAATAACAACATAATCGATCTGGTAGAGTCATACACATTCTATCCAAATATTATTAAGATTGATATTGAAAATAAACTACTAGAGTTTTAAATAAATCCAATACAGTTTTCTTGCAAAGTCAAGGGAAATAACACTGGTGTTACGAAGTTGACTTCAAAAACATTCACAGTATACCTAAATATGACAATAATTGCCTCTACAATAGTAGAACATGGCCATTTGCTTAATCAAGAGCTATACATCTGGTCGTACTGGTACGATCTTGCCCATAATTGTACTTTTGAGATATTTTTGACATCATGTATATATTTGTTATACGGTTTGTCAATAATGTTTGAAAAATGTGGCCGCTAGACTGTAACATACCATAATTGGTATAAGCGATAAATTGTATTCTGTAAGCTGGCTGTGAAAAAAAATGGTCGTACCAAAAAGTAAAAAAAAAGGCAAACGTATATGTCACATGTCCGATTTGTGACATATTCACATGTATTTGTAACAAAAATGTGAAGGATTCGCGCGAATTTCTTACAAGTGTGAAACATTCGTTTCTGTGAAAGTTACGGTTCAACAAGCCTTGTTACTTCTTCTTTAAAAATGCATTTTCCTTATTTTAATGTTCATTTTTTTTATTTAAATGGCATTATTGTATTTTGAACATTTTGAAAGCATTGTCATGTTTAAATTATGAATTTAGAGAAAAAGTGCTTGGAAATTAGAATATTAGTACATGATTTCTGACGTCTACTTTCATAATTCCAATGTCAAATGAAGACACACTGAGCACAGAGAACTAAACTCCTGGATGACACGTGGCCACTACTTTTCTCCTCATATTTTTGTAGTGCAAATGTTGACAATTAAAATTAAAGTTTCACAATTTCATTTTGAGTCTTTCTGCGAATGCCAAGCATGCAAACATTTTAGTTAACTACAGCATAAAGAACAAAAATCAAATGTGGGCTTATACCTACAATGCGTTAGTTTATAGATGGACCCAGCTCTCTCGATTGGGTCCATTAAATAGTAATATTGGGAAAGCCATATTTGAACACGCTGATTGGTCATTTGCTTAAAAAGAAAGATTGAATGACTTAATCTAGTAAGCGTTCAATTGCTATGCATTGTGGGACAGGCATAAGCAGTTAATAAACCTGATTCGGGAAATATCAGGTTCTGGGATAGACTACCTAATGCGTTTACCAAATGTGACGTGTTTCAACTTCCGTCGAAGCAACTGACCAATCAGTGTGCTTGTATATAACTGGTATGTAATGGTCCTCAGCGGAGAGAGCTAAAACGTTACCACAATCTACTCATAAGCTCAAGCAATATTTTTATTATACCTTAGATTAAAGTTGCATGTTTTCATTGATTAGATATATAAAAAAACAATACAGGAAAAAGTATAAACATGATATAGAAATCTTACATATGTTTAACAATATTGCTCCCAAATTTTATACACGTGTAAACTCTAAATTCCTCTTTTCAGAGGTAGTACACATTCCATAGAATAAATGAACTACATATAAACAGAACACAATACAGGAAAAACATATACATGACAACATATACATACACTTATTACAACATATCATAATGATCATTTGGCAAATATTTACACACAAAACATATATCTGTCGTATCATTCATTTCTTGTTCTGTGTCTTTTCATTCTTCGTCGAAACGCAATACAAAGCATGAATTTCGGAAATTTTTAATTGATTTTCAAAATCTTCAGAGTATAGAATATTCTTGTAACTCACATTAACAAAATGAGTATGATTGATTGAATGATACAAGCGACACAAAGTCTTATATTTATATTATATTGTCATACTATTGGAAATCTGAATGAATGTATGCAGCAGATGTTTTGACAAATAGTCGTAACATTGTATCGTCTCTCAACATCTGTGATGAATTAAAGCAAACAAGGGCCATATAATTTTTATGTTATATTAAACATTTAGGATTTGACCAAATTGTCTATGAACTCCAGGGCCACATGAAGCACTAATCAATTTGTCAATATGAAAGCCTGGGCATACAGTAGGTATATGTTTTCTTACATCATTTGTTGCAATGTTTAATAGTTTGCAAGCGCTTTCACGATCAGACCATTGATCAACTGACACCAGAAGTTTTGTTGCACTGAAGGCGCACGCAATGTCACTAGGAGAATCGGAACATTCCCATATAATTGTGTAGTGCTTTCAAAACGATCAGATTCAGGATCAGCACTTATTCTTAACTGTAGTTCATGGTCATGGTCATGGAAATAATTAAGAATTAAAACTGTGGACTATACACTTTGAAATATTTTCTTTCGAGTTATTTTTAAAGAAGTTACATGTTTAACCGAATATAATTTAAGCCAAACTTACTATTATTGTAGCGTTACTTTATTGAATCTGTGTATGTGCATAACGATTAATAATATTATTGATTTCAATTATTTGAGTTTATATACTGGCGAATTTATGTTCTGCCAATATAATAAAACACCATCAAATAGTGGGATTATCGACGATTAAACGATTATAACGGTATGATTTCATGTTACAATTATTTCAATTTTATTTGCATAATTATATGAAATAATTGTCCAGCTTTATTCAAACCATTTCCGGGCCCGATTAGCTCAGTCGGTTACGCGTCTGACTATCAATCCAGGGGTCGTGAGTTCGTATCCCCGTCCGGCAACAGTCTCCGTGATGATTGATTGAGACATTGTGTCTCATTATCATTCGTCTCTCATCGCTGAATCAAGTAAGGAAGGTGTCAGTTACTTGCGAAGATGGGGTGTACTCAAGTACTGGTTAACCTTTCAAGATCCCTGTAAACAGTGGTTAGGTTAACTTATCGTCTGTTAGCCCTCGATGGTATAAAAATGACGCTTAATATTCAATCAAACCATTTCTATATTGACATGATAGACGAAAGACTTGATGTAAAAACATAAAAGTGCGATTTTAAAAAAAATTCGAACACACCATTAGGTTATTTACAAACGCATCGACTCTCTAACTTGCATTGCTAAATTAACCAAACTTTCGATATAATAATGTGAACACGTACACACATTAAAACAGCACGCTACCCATCTGATTGCATAAGCACATACTTTATACATTATATATTGCAGAATAAGTGGCGATCATTGATCAATAAAACGCTGACGAAGCTGTTTACACCAACACCTTAAACATCAGCCAAGACGTATGATATGTTGCCACAAATATGATACCACGACTGCCATCATCTGAAGGATTAGACTTGTCTGCAACTTGTTTTGTTTTATTTTATGATGCACTGACGTTTGTAGTAAATGAAATCAACGCGTAAGTATAAATAAACTCTTAACATAACATAACTATAATGAAGAGATTAACATGGAGATTCTGCTGCAGCTAATATCGGGAAACTTGATTGGTTTCGATAACGTTCAAGGTACATGTACTGAGAGGTTTCATTTTGTCGCTCATCTGCACTAAGTTTTGATAATGAATTGTTTTTAAAAATATCAAGCCGTGATTGATGCTTCGGTCTTGTGGTGCGTTGTTTGTATTAAATGTTATCAAATAAGATAACGTCTCGAGGATACACTGAGCGTTAACGTTAAGGGTTCAGGCACAAGAAGATGTGAATTTATAAATGATACGACGGATTAAGTTTATAATATGTCGGTATCTCAGATAATCATATGCTTTTTTTTAATTTGACATCCTTCTCATCTCTATGTGCCGATTATTTATAGCTTAAGCGCATTTTTTTATGTTTCATTTTAATTAAACGCTTCTTATTTAATTATTAATGGCTTCCCTGACAATCAAAACAACAGTAATAGAGTGGTGGTAATTATGTGGGTAACATTAAAGCGGGGTCCAACACGGCCGAGTTATCTAAGGTGATTTCTAAAGATCACTTACCACTCACCGCTAAAGTCGTAGGTTCGAGCTCCGCACGTCCCAAAACCTTTAAGTGACATAGTTTGCCAGTTAGTTGCGGAAGAACGGTGATTCTACTCAGATTCATTCTGAGGTCTTCCTCCACTAATAAAACTATATATGCCATATACATTGTATAACCGGAATATGTTCAAAATGGCGTTAAACCAATTAAAAAACGTATCAAAGCACCGTCAAGTGTATTTGCTACGCGAGAAGAAAACGTACAGAACATATAAATGTGTGATATCACAGAGCAACTCTGGCCGCAATGCCAGTTCATTATGATATATGCCTCACTTCTCTTAATTTATAGACCATACGATGACAAATCGTAGTATAAATTAGAAATTAGAATTACACTTTCAGTTGTTATGAAAGTAACATAAACTAGTAAGGAAATAATTTACATAGTAAGTAATTATTCAATCGACGTAAAAAAAAATAGATATACGTATAATATTTAACGACATATTACTATCATCTTTCAATATTGTGTATCACCCCGTATATCTGGCACGCAGTACTTACTGTCGATATCCAGCTTGTTGAGTAAAATATTGTATTTCTGGATAGTGTGTCTCCATATATATCATAGATCGGTAACTGATTTGAAATACAAATTAATAATGTTTAACAATTATAAATAAGCTACTACTATTTTTCTATCCATCGCCTTCAACAAAAACTAGTTTAATGAAAATTTAACTTGTGATTTCCGACTGTATTAAATAGTTTATTTAAGCAGCTTATTTGCATTGAGGTAAATATCACCTTTCACAAAGTTTGGAACATGAACCTTAAACGTATCACGTGCCTCTAGGGGCGCTCACTAACACGAGACATGTGGCAATACAAAGTACCTAAGTACCAACACACCAAACAGCTTTTAACCAACTTACAATACAAAGTATCTAAGTACCAACATACCAAACAGCGTTAACCGAATTACAATACACAGTACATAAATACCAACATACCAAACAGCTTTAATCAACAATACAAAATACATCAATACCAACATACCAAACAGCTTTAAACAACAAAACAAAATACATAAGTACCAACATACCAAACAGCTTTAACCAAATTACAATACAAAGTACATAAGTACCAACATACTAAACAGCTTTAACCAACCTACAATACAAAGTACATCAATACCAATATACTAAACAGCTTTAACCACCAATACAAAATACATAAGTACAAACATACAAAACAGCTTTAACCAACTTACAATACAAAGTACATATGTACCAACATACCAAACCGCTATAACCAACAATACAAACTACATACATACCAACATACCAAACAGCTTTAACCAACTTACAATACAAAGTGCATAAGTACCAACATATAAAACAGCTTTAAACAACAATACAAAACACATAAGTACCAACATAACAAACAGCTTTAACCAACTTACAATACAAAGTAAATAAATACCAACAAACCAAACAGCTTTAACCAACAAAACAAAATACATCAATATCCACATACCTAACAGCTTTAACCAACAATAGAAAATACATAAAAAACAACATACCAAATAGCTTCGACCAACTTACAATACAAAGTACATAAGTACCAACATACCAAACCGCTAAAACCAACAATACAAACTACATACATACCAAACAGCTTTAACCAACTTACAATACAATGTGCATAAGTACCAACATATAAATCAGCTTTAAACAACAATACAAAATACATAAGTACCAACATACCAAACAGCTTTAACCAACTTACAATACAAAGTAAGTCAATACCAACCAACCAAACAGCTTTAACCAACAAAAACAAAATACATCAATACCAACATACCAAACAGCTTTAAACAACAATACAAAATACATAAATACCAACATACCAAACAGCTTCAATCAACTTACAATACAAAGTACATAAGTATCAACATACCAAACAGCTTTAACCAACTTACAATGCAAAGTACATAATACCAACATACCAAACCGCTTTAAACCAACAATACAAAATACATAAGTACCAATATACCAAACAGCTTTAAACAATAATACAAAATACATATGTACAAACATACCAAACCGCTTTAACCAACTTATAATACAAAGTACATACATACCAACATACCAAACATCTTTAAACAACAATACGAAATACATAGGTACCAACATACCAAACAGTTTTAACCAACTTACAATACAAAGTACATAAGTACCAACATATAAAACAGCTTTAAACAACAATACAAAATACATAAGTAACAACATACCGAACAGCTTTAACCAACTTACAATACAAAGTACATCAATACCAACATACCAAACAGCCTTAAACAACAATACAAATGCATAAGTACAAACATACCAAACAGCTTTAACCAACTTACAATACAATGTACATAAATACCAACATACCAAATAGTTTTAACCAACAATACAAAATACATCAATACCAACATACCAAACAGCTTTTAAACAACAATGCAAAATACATAAGTACCAACATACCAAACAGCTTTTAAACAACAATACAAAATAAATAAGTACCAACATACCAATCAGCTTTAACCAACTTACAATACAAAGTACAAAATTACCAACATACCAAACAGCTTCAATCAACTTACAATACAAAATACATAAGTACCAACATACCAAACAGCTTTAACCAGCTTACAATACAAAGTTCATAAATACCAACATACCAAACACTTTAACCAACACGTTATTTGACCCCTGTGACATTTGTATCGCTTACCCCAAAACAATTAACGATCTTTCTTGCACTTTGAGCTGTCGTCATATAATTATTGCCTATATTACTAATTGGACAGTAAACTTTAATTAACTTTACTTTCAATGTTGACTTAAACATCACCAAGTCCGACGTTGGCACCGAGGTGGATATGACTGCAATACTGTATTTTTAAAACGATTTTTGAATTACATGATGTTGTGAAGCCGAAATATTTCGACGCCACCCGACGTGCACAAAGTTGATATCTAAAATTACGCTTATCGACATTAAATGTCCAAATATATAGTGAATAAATGTTTTAAAGTTTTACTTCTTTCCAGTGTGAGAAAGGGTGAAAACCCGTGCAGACGGTCAGTCGTTATCAAACCATATGCATGTACTTGGAATTGCTTGGAATTGTCAAAATAATATTACGCAAAAGATTTAACAGGACATTCAAGGAAATTATGTATAAATCAAGAGATGATTTTTGTTAGGTCTGTACTAATAGAATGCAAGTATGAATGTGCTCTCTCGAATATACAACCAAACATCGACGAAAGACACACAATGGAGACACAGAGATAAAAAACGCACATGACTATCGATCTTTTACTAACCATGGACCTTTGACTAACTATGGACCTTTGATTAACTATGGACCTTTGCCTAACTATGGGCCTTTGACTCAGTACGAGCCTTTGCCTCAGTTTGGACATTTGACTCAGTATGAACCTTTGACTCAGTATTAGGCTTTGACACAGTATAATCCTTTTACTCAATATTAACATTTGACTCAGGATGGGCCTTTGATTCAGTTTGAGCCTTTGATTCAGTATGAACATTTTACTCAGTATGAACCTTTGACTCAGTTTTAGTCTTTGTCTCAGTATGGGCCTTTGGCTCAGTATGAGCCTTTGATTCAGTATCAGTCTTTTACTCAGTATGGATATTTAACTCAGTATGATTCTTTGACTCAGAATGAGTCATTGTTTCAATATTGGCCTTTGACTCAGTATAGGATTTTAACTCAGAATGATCCATAAAATCACTGTGGGCATTTGGCTCAATGTGGGCCTTTATCTCAGTATGAGCCTTTGAGTTAGTATTTATTGACTTTTGACTCAGTATGATTCTTTGACTGCGTATGAGCCATTGTCTCAATATGGGCATTTGAATAAGAATAGGCATTTGATTCAGTTTGGGCCTTTGACTCCATATAGGCCCTTGACTTGACTCAGTGTTGGTCAATAACTCAGTATGAATTTTTGTTTGTGATTTTGACTCAGAATTGGCATTTCAGTCAGTATAAGCGTTTGACTCAGAATGGGCATTTGGATCAATATGGGCCTTTGACTCCATTTGGGCCTTTATCTCAGTATGAGCCCTTGTGTCAGTTTGTATCGACTTTTGACTCAATATGAGGCTTCGACTCAGTATGTATGGGCCTTTGACTCGGTATGAGACTTTGGCCAAGTATGGGTTTTTGACGCTGTATGTATGGGCCTTTGACTCGGTAAGAAAATTTGACCAAGTATTGGCCTTTGACTCAGTATGTATGGGCCTTTGGCTCGGTATGAGCTTTTGATCCAGTATGGGCCTTTGACTCAGTATGAGCCTTTGACTCGGTATGGGCCTTTGACTCAGTATGGGCCTTTGACTCTGAATGAGCGTTTGACCCAAGATGGACCTTTGACAAAGACTGAGCCTTTAACTCAGTTTGTGCATTTGATTCAGTATGAGCTTTTGACTCAGGATGGGCCCTTGACTCGGTATGAGCCTTTGACTCAGTATGAGCCTTTGACTCAGTATGGGACTTTAACTCAGTATGAGCCATTGACTCAGTATGGGCCTTTGACTCAGGATGGGCTTTTGCTCAGTATTGGCATTTGACCCTGTCTGGCCCTTTGACTAAGTATAAGCATTTGACTCAATATGAGTCTTTAACCCAGTGTGGGCATTCGAATCAGTATGGACATTTGGCTCTGTACGGGACTTTGACTCAGAAAATCCTTCGACTCAAAATGAATCTTTGCCTCAGCAAAGTATGTATGCATGGGCAATTGACTCAGTATGGGCATTTAACACAGTATGGGCCTGACTCAAAATAGGCTTTTGACTCCGTAAAGACTTTGGCCCAGGCTGAGCTTTTGGCTCAGTATGGGCCTTTGACCCTGTCTGGGCCTTTAACTAAGTATCAGTCATTGACTCAGTATTATTCTTTGAATCAGTATGGGCTTTTGAATCAGTATGAGCCTTTGACTCAGTATTATCCTTTGACTCAGTATGAGCATTTGACTCAGTATTATCCTTTGACTCAGTATGAGCCTTTGACTCAGCATTATTCTTTGACTCAGTATGAGCCTTTGACTCAGTATGGGCTTTTGAATCAGTATGAGCCTTTGACTCAGTATGGGCTTTTGAATCAGTATGGGCCTTTGACTCAGTGTGGGCTTTTGACTCAGTATCATCCTTTGGCTCAGAATGGGCTTTTGACTCGTTATGAACCTTTGACTCAGTTTGAGTCTTTGCTCAGAGCATTTCAACACTTATCAAAGCATCGAGGAGTCGATTCCTTACCAAGGCCATTTCTTATGCCATTAAGTAAAACACTTTACCCGCATGTGTACATGATAAGTTGTTTTACATCAATGGCAATAAATAAATTCAAATAGTGATATAAATGGGAAGGATATGTTCGAAAACACAAACAGTACATTTCATCTTCTTTGGATACTCCATATTGCATTTAAAATGTATATATGTTTTAAAAGAACAAATTAACAATTCAATTATTATTTGTGTACATATTTTATTTAAGTATGACACTGGCTTCTGATGATTAATTATCATATAAGTAATCAGTCGCATAAGCTTACATATAACACACAGTAAACTAGTCGCATTAGCTTACATATAACACACAGTAAATTAGTCGCATAAGCTTACATATAAAATACAGTAAACTAGTCGTAAAAGCTTACATATAACATATAGTAAATTAGTCGCATTAGCTTACATATAACACACAGTAAATTAGTCTCATAAGCTTACATATAAAATACAGTAAACTAGTCGCATAAGCTTACATATAACAAATAGTAAACTAGTCACACAAGCTTACATATAACACATAGTAAACTAGTCACATAAGCTTACATATAAAACACAGTAAACTAGTCACATAAGCTTACATAAAACACACAATAAACTAGTCGCATGAATTTACATATAACACATAGTAAAAACTAGTCAGATAAGCTTACATATAACACATAGTAAACTAGTCACATAAGCTTACATATTACACAAAATAAACTAGTTGCATAAGCTTACATATAACACACAGTAAACAAGTTACATAAGCTTACATATAACACATACTAAACTAGTCACATAAGCTTACATAAAACACACAGTTACCTAGTCACATAAGCTTACATATAACACATAGTAAACTATTCACATAAGCTAACATATAAAATACAGTAAACTAGTCGCGTAAGCTTACATATAACACACAATAAACTAGTCACATATGCTTACATTTAACATACAGTAAACTAGTCACATACGCTTACATTTAACATAAAGTAAACAAGTCACATAAGCTTACATATACCACACAGTAAACTAGTGGCATAAGCTTACATATAACACACAGTAAATTAGTCACATAAGCTATATAATCATGCAAGTAATTTGTCGACTAAGCTTACATGTAAAATACTAGTTAGACTTATAAATATGAAACACCAAGTTTAATCGGGTAACAGAAGAATCACATTCTGTATCGACCATACAAAATGTAAGATTTACATATTACATCCCGATTCTATAATGAATTATAGTGTAAGAATTCAAATGATGGTTACCGTCGCCTTCAACAGCTGTTTAGTCATATACGGTGTCTACTTGAGACAGTATTCTAAGCGCTTCCACACTGGAGTATCATACAGACACATGGTAGGATACCCCACTAAGTCGCAGTATTCGAACACTGGGTCGACCAGTCCTAGAACTACCCTTTAAATACTGAGAGACTAACGGGGAAGGTTCTAGTACCACTTTTTTTAAGTCTTTGGTATGACCCGGCCAAGGATCGAACCCACAACAGTCCGTATGCGAGATGGCCGCTCTACCTTAAAACCACCGCTACAGTTTAACTGACGCAAGAATCACGTGACTATAACAAAAACATGTGTAAGAATTTAACAGATGTAAGAATCACACAAATGCAACAAATAGTTGTGTAAGAATTCCACTGATATCAAACTGTTACAAATATAATGAATAATTTAATTAGGGAAGATAATTATACTTACAAAGGACAGCAATCTATACAAGGGTAAAGTTTATTTGTCGGCTTCCTGTTTTAACCATTAACTTGTGTTGTTATGTTTTTAATAAAATGATATTTTTTGATAAAAAAAAATTTAAATTGAAATATATGCATTAACAACTTAAAACTTACTGAATTTTAAAATGTGAATGAATGAATGAATGAATGAATGAATGGGGTTTTATGGCATATCAACACATTACAGGTTATTCAATGCCAACAGGAAGGAAGATTCCAGGTTCACTCTACATGTACAAAAAACAACAAACTAACATACAGATTAAAAAAATACACTAACAAATTAATATGCAGAACCTAGAACCTTGATACCTGCAGAACTTCAGAGTTTCAGCAAATTCTATTGTATTACTCAGATTGTCAATTCCTACGACATGCATGAGCCACAGTGATCTTATTCTTGCAATCACTCATATGGCTCCCTGAAACCACACATGGGTAGATAATTTAACCACAATAGTGAACATGACAAAACATGATAAAATGAACATGACACCCATTCGGAGGATTCGTATCCCTCTGCAGAGATCGGCAGTGATTCTATTCTTAGCCGGAACCACACAGACTTTTAAAAGTGAAATTCGAATTTTAATATTACATATTCGAAATTGATATGTGGATTGTTTATTTGTTTATTTGTTTTTTAACAATATTCCAGTTATATAACGGCGGGCAGCTCAACTAATCATCGTTCCTGGCCCCGGCAGGCAGTTTAACCAGTACAAAACACACCGTATCTCTACAAGTCACAGACTACTTTCCCACATATTCAGAGGTGAAATATTTATGACCGTGGATAAAAGTTTAACGTCAGTCTACATAGAGACTGTGACTGGGCGGGGATTCGAACTCATTAACCTCGGATTGGCAGTCAGACACGTTACAGACTGAGCTAGCCGAGCAGCCCGGTAACACAGTAGAAAAAATATAATCTGACTAGAAGTATGCATAATAAAGAAAACTCAAAATTACAAAAAAATAATCAATACAAATCATTGAAAAAAGATAAAAGTTATAAGATAAAATTGAATATTGAATTGAATTCCTGAAGATACAAACACCCTTGTTATTATAATATACACTGCTGTTATAGCTAAATTACCAAAACTATCAAAATACTTTTGTATAAATAAATTCATTATGTAATTTATATTTAAATTAAATAATTCTACATTTTCATGTTTATAATGCTAGTCTATATGTAATGAATGTTATGCATGCTGTTTCATTCATGTTACGTTTTGGTAAATCTATTTTTAGATATGATTTTATCACTGACAGTGTTGACCCTACATGGCTCATGTGTTTTGTCATTTACACCAAATCAAAAACCTTGATGCTGCTGCTGCGGTTTGTAACAATCATTCTAGATGTTGACCTGTCATAACACACAGATCGAGGACATGGAATACCATCTGACTGTTTTGCTATCACGCCAATTTTATCTCCGCTCGGTCCAATCTGTACAACATTGTTAGATGTAAAACTACATACAAACACATTACCACACCCGTCAGTACATACTCCCCGTGCACCAGACAACTCAGGATCACAAAACCGCGAGAGTACTGTCCCATTCCTGTCCAGAACAATCACACCTTTGTTATCGGCAACATAAATCTTGCTGCCGTCATCACTCGCTGTAATATGTCTGGTCTGAGAGAAAATATCTGCTCCTGATTGATCCTTACATATTGTTCTCAGTAGTGTCCCGGATGTGTCATGTACATAGACGTTGTTATGCTCATCTGATACGAACATCTCCCCATTACTGACAGCAATCCCGACACAAGGATGACTCATCTTTATTGATCGAGTTGGCGCCATCTTACTTCCAAAAGATACCAACTGTATGGTGTTGTTCAATGTTACACCTGCTTCTTGTGGACGTATCTCACATACTGCTATAGGACGGTCAGGCATATCACACTCGTCTATCACTTTGTAGGTGGAACTGTCCAGTCTCGCTAGTTTCTGCATGCCGTAGTTTGTCAGTAGTAAAGTACCGTCTGTCAGTATACAGGAACCATATATATATGTACCAGCAGGCCTTATACCCACGTTATACTCGTGACGTCCTGTTACTTTATACAGCGCACTGTGCTGCTGAACCTGAACCGATCTACAACTTGTTTTCTCAGTGATGTCTCCCAGTGACTTTAGTCCACCTAATAACTTAATAATAGTTTCGTTTCTCTTAAATTCGATACTAGCGACAGGATCTTCAGCTACTTGTTTACGGATTTTGCCGGACTCGGATATTTTCTCTTGACATTTCTTGAAGCATACAAACTGCTGTGATCGATTACCCCCCGCGGAGTTCAGTTGTTGTTGAAACTTTTCCATCTCCTTCATGATGTCATTCATTAGTGATATTTCGACTGTAAGTTTATTTTGAATCGTTTTGTATTTTGAGTCAAAATCCGTTCTTGTCATTTTCTCTAGTTCGTCTAATCTGTTGTTAATCTCCCGTCTAAAATCTTTAATTCTGTCTAAGGTAGCGAGCTTGTCCTTGTTTAGATCATCAAGGTATTCCTGTCTAGATGTTATCACATTGATTAACTCACCATTAGCTTTCTTTAAGTCTCCTTCGATTGTTTTCATATCTTCTTCATTTAGTATATTATCAAGATCCACAGGTATGTAGAATACATCTTTGCAGGACCTGTAACCGAATGATAAAACATTAACTTAAATACTATTTATTATCAAATATTATCAACAATGCATTATTATTAAAGAGTACACACGATTCTATACATGTGTTATAACCACAACGGTAGTCTAAGGGTTCGATCCCCGGTCGGGTCATACCAAAAGACTTTAAAATGATATTAGAAGCTTCCTCGCTTGGCGCTCAGCTCAGGTCGGCTCGGTGTCAGTATAAAGTGAGTGGATGGGGCATCATACCATGTGTCTGCGACATGATACTTCAGTGTGGCAGTGCTTAAAATACTGTCTCATGTATACACTATTGTGATATAACTGAGACAATGTAGAAAGCAACAGTAAACACAATAACAACAACAACAACAACAACAATATGTGTTAAAAGTCGGATTGTACTGTTTGTAAAACAATATCAACCACGATAATAACGTGACATATAATATACTCTATTAGTGATGATATCCATTTATATACCGGTAAACACTAGTTTTTATTTTACATATTTCGAGAAAATTTTTATTCCTTGTTTTTAAGAAAATCTATTACGTAGATTGCAATGAAAGCTCAGATATTATATGAACCGCTCCCGAGTCCATTTCCCGAGACAAGAGCTGAGTGTGTTTTTGTTTTATGTTATTTGTTGTTGTTTTTTTTGTTCAAGAGGGTAAAGTATTTTAGGTAACTTAGCAATATATATTGTTTGTATGATATGAATATGATCATGACGTTTGATCACTATAACATGAGCAGTTTGTTCTAAAACATAGAAAAGGCAGAGCTGAACATAAAACCTTAACCAGAGGTTAAAGTATGGAAACTAAGGTAACTCAGCAATATACATTGTTTGTATAACATGATATGAATATGTTCATGACGTTTGATCACTGTAACATGAGCAGTTTGTTCTGAAACATAGAAAAGGCAGAGTTGAACATCAAACCTCAACCTGAGGTTAAAGTATGAAGATTTAGGTAACTCAGCAACATACATTGTGTGTATGATATGAATGTGTTTATGAAGTTTGATCACTATAACATGAGCAGTTTGTTCTGAAACAGGGAAAAGGCAGAACTGAACATAAAATTTTAACAGCGAAGACGTTAGATTCATGACAATAGCTCTTCATTGTTTATTTCCGCAATAAATATGAGCTAATAAAATGTACACTTGAAAACACATTTACATAAAATGCACACACATAAAACACAACTAGACTAAATGTGTACACACAAAATACATACAGGAATACACATTTACACAAAATATACACAAATATACACATGAACACAAAGTATACACAATAATACACAAGATGCAAGCAGCAGGAATACATAGTTTCATAAAATACAGAAATACATGTTTCCACATTTCCACACAGGAATACACATTTACACAAAATGCAAGCAAAATACACATTTACACAAATTACATACATGAATACACATTTACACTATCTACACACAATACACATTGACACAAAACGAATACAGGAATGTACCTTTACACTAAATATATACAAAGAATACACACTTGTACAAATTCACGCGTAGGAACAGAATACACAGTAAACAAAATGAACAAAGCATTACATTTTTATTCAAAATTCATGCAGGAATACGCTTTCATATAACATGCACACATAGTTAAACACTTTTAAGAAAATGCACGAAAGAATAGATCATATTTAAAACTGAACTCAGAATATACATTTACACTAAACCCATACATGAATACACATTTACCCTATACATTACTATACGAAAACTGAACACATAATATACATTTACACTAAAACCATACAGGAATACACATTTGCATTTACACCACACATTACTACACGAAAACTGAACACATAATATACATTTACACTAAAACCATACATGAATACACATTTACACTATACATTACTATACGAAAACTGAACACATAATATACATTTACACTAAAACCATAAAGGAATACACATTTACATTTTCACCACACATTACTACACGAAAACTGAACACATAATATACATTTACACAAACAAAATACAGGAATGCAAAAAACTACACATAAATACTCAAATATGCACAAAGAATAAACATTTACGCTAAAACCACATATGAATTCACATTAACAAAATGCACAATCGAATACACAATTACATTGAAACCAAACAGAAATACACTTTAACCATAAAAATATGCACACAAAATCCACAGTCATACAAAATACAGACATTGGAAAACACGTTTAAAGAAAATAAACACATGAACAGACATTTACACAAATTGCGCACAGGAATGTATATACATTTACAAAAAAAGCTGACATTATAAATTTTTACACAAAATATAAATAACACGACATATAATATACTTTATTAACCACGATAATAACACGACATATAATATACAATATTAACCATGATAATAACACGACATATAATATACTATATCTACAACGATAATAACACGACATATAATATACAATATCTACCACGATAATAACACGACATATAATATACAATATTAACCATGATAATAACACGACATATAATATACTATATCTACCACGATAATAACACGACATATAATATACAATATTAACCACGATAATAACACAACAGTTAATATACAATATTAACCACGATAATAACATGACATATAATATACAATATTAACCATGATAATAACATCACATATAATATACAATATAACCATGATAATAACACAACAGTTAATATACAATATTAACCACGATAATAACATGACATATAATATACTATATTAACCATGACAATAACACAACATATAGTATACAATGTTAACCACGATAATAACACGATATATAATATACAATATAAGTAATGCTTTCCTTTAATGTACCAGTAAACAATAGTTTTTATTTTACATGTTGTCTTGTCGGTGCTTCCCCTAGAATGACGTCGTTCTTGCAGGATGCCAACACATCATGCCAAAATAACATCGTTCTGCTGGTGTAGTTACACGACAACAACAGAACCAAAAAGTGAAATCCGTCGTTCTGTCATGTTTTGTGGGCGACCCGCCAAAATTGCATTTGTCGAATTTTCATGTTGATGTTCTGGAAGTGCGCTGACACCAAAACATGCCAAAATAATGTTGTATTGTTGTTCTGTCGTGTTGGCGACCCGCCCTTACGGCATTTGTCGAGTTTTCGTGCGTTCATGTTGTCGTGTCGGCGTCCTGGCAAAACGAAAACACTACATGCAAGAAATCAGCCACCATCAATACTAGTTTATTTCAGCTCGAATGCGAAGAAAGCTCATATATTGTATACAAACCACTCTCGAGTCCGTTTCCTGAGACCAAGGCTGATTGTTGTTATTTTTTAGACATCAGGTCGAGCTGGGGATTAAACTCACAACCTTTGGTGTGAGCAATTAAGACTCAATCCACTATATTACTGCTCCGCGTAAAAAAGGTTTTAGAGCTTAAAGTATGGAAACTTAGGTAACTTATCTATATACAAGAGAATAATGAACTTATTTGTTTAAGAGTTTTGGTCCCTATGACATAAGTAGTTTGTTCGGCAACAGAGAAATAACTGAGCTAAACATAAAACTCTAACTGGACAATGCAATCAATACATACTAGTTACTGAATAACTAAAATAGATTTTACAATCAAAGCACTTAAAAGTACAGATGGGGTCGAACATGAGAGATGTTAAAATGTCAGTACAAAATTAACATGATTTGTGCAAGGTTTACCCCTTTTTCGAATAAGGCAGAGAAGGAAACTGAATTTGTTGCCTTTGGAAGTATATTTGTCTGCTTTGTAATAGGCATGGAAATAACTCTCAAATTTGGCGGATGTTCAGCTCCAAGATTTGCGTCATTAGGGGATGGACGTATAACAATTCAACTCAAATATTTTGTTCAATTCCAAAATATGAGATTAGTATTAAAGCTCAACTGCATATTATTTTCAGAAGTGCCAAGCTTTTTTTCAAATGTAAAATATCAAAGTGCACTGGACCTAGCAATTTCAAATACTGTGACCACCATGTAGAAAAAGCACAACTACTGGAAATGTGCCTGTTGATACTGGCGTATGACCCCGCGATTGATCGGAAATCAATATTTTACCGCAGATTTTAAGTAAAAAACTCATTATACAGCTACAAACGACATATTTATTACATACATAGACCCCTTTAAAAGTTATTGTCAGATCAGAAACCAATTTGTTACCACTGATAGACGAAACATGGATGAACGGATTCATAGGCGTAGGAGCCGTGGGGGCAATGGGGGGGGGGGGGGCACCCCTACCCCCCAATATTCAGTTTCAACATATAATTTGGGGCCTGGAAATACATCCTCATACACTCTCTCCTCAGGTTGTGTCCCCCATCCCACTCCCCTCTAACACTTGAAACACTTCTATATCCATGGGATTACAGGACTAAACTTACTCTACATAAGTTTTCGAATGGCGGGAGCATATATAACAGACTGGATTATTTAGATCTCAGAATAGTTTAAACTTTGGAGCCAGATATACAGTATAACAGATATATATATATATATAGTCACAGATCATTTTACTTCCTGATCGGAACGTAGATCTGCTACTGATGCTGATTACTATATACTGACCTGGAAATTTAAATTCGTGAAACGGAAATTGTTATGAATGTTTGTACGCTAATTTGATAGCACACTATTATCTTATCATTAATAAATAGCACACTTTGATCTTATCATTCCCATGCAAACATTTTAAATGGTAGAAAATAGCTGAAAATATACACAGCTGCAATGACCTTTACAAAAATCCTGTAATGGAATTGTGCAATAGCGAGAAACGATATAGTATATCGTGGCCCCGATTTGCAGTCTTTGACACTACCATTACAGTTAATGCTATCTAATAACACTGAATATTGATATAAAATCGGTTATCTATCTGTACGCCGTGTGTAGGTACATTTGTATTACTGTGCGCTGTACAGAATGATGTTATTGTTGAAAGTTGTTTTGTTTTTAGCTTGTAGGGTGGTTGTTGTATTTTCAAAAACAACAAGCTAATAAAATCCAATCACATAAAACAAATTTACACAAAAAAAAAGGAATACACATTAACTCAAATTACACACATAAATGCATTTACACAAAACACATACATGTTTACACAAACTATACACAAGAATATTCTTTTAGACAAAACGTACACAGGAATACACATTTACACAAAATGTACACTAGAATCCATATTGTCACAAAATGTACACAGGAATACACATTTACATAAATAATATACAGGAATACACATTTACACAAAATGTACACTGGAATACACATTTACACGAAATATACACTGGAATACACATTTACACAAAATGTATACAGGAATACACATTTACACAAACTGCACACAGGAATACTCATTTACACTCAAACCATAAAAATGCCCACCCACAATACACATTTACTCAATAGGTACTTCCACAAACAGCCGCAAACTCACAATACACATTTACATCCTTGGTACACCCAGAATACACATTTACACCAAATACATACCTAGAACACACATTTACACTTTTGACACACTCACAATACACACTTTATTACATTCATGGCACACTAAGAAACACACATTTACACTCATGGCACACCAACAATACACATTTACACTCGTGGCACACACAGAATACATTTACACTCGTGGCACACCCACAATATACCTTTACACTCGTGTTACACCCAAAATACATATTTACACTCGTGGAACATCCACATTACACATTAAACGCGTGGCACATCCACAATACACATTTATACTCATGGTTCACCCAGAATACGCATTTACACTCGTGGCACTCACACAATTTAATTACACATTGTACACTCAGAATTCGCATGTACACAATATGCACACAACATACACAATATGCTCTTTATTTCGTATACCAGTAACTATAACTGCCGGCCGATGATCCATCAACAAAACAAACTGATATATAACTTTAGATTAGATAGCCTATGTGTCTGAATATCTAATGTTTTCTTTATGTAAACTCAGCAGATCTACACGATTACACAACATATGAATTTACCTGTGCGTAACAGCCATACAAACAGTGCAGCCTATCTGATCGTGGTTTTGACAGTACATATCCACCAACTTAGGATGTATGCTGCATCTCTCCGTCGGCAACTGAACATTGGATCCATCCGTAGGGAACTCCGAGTCAGACTTATCAAGTATCCTATGTCCGGTTAATGCAGGAATATCATCGTGACACTCGACACACGTAGAACAGTAAAAGTCATGGCAGTCTACACAGTACTGTGTAGCCTCTCTATTTCTGTTCTTCTTCACACAACGGGAACACACTGAATCGAAAGATTCGTCCGAACCTTTCACACGACTACCCGTCGCCATTTTTGCTAACGACTTTGACCTAGTTTTGTATTCTCGGTAAATGTATTTATAACGCATAGAGTGTAGTTTCGGTTTCGTTATCAGTAGGTTACTGTAGCGCGTTCGATTCACGGTTCTAGACAATCCGAACAACTAGAACAACAATCGGAACATGTTCCAGCTAAGGTGGTGTGGTCGGAACAGTGACGTCACAAACACGGCTGCTATAACACTGGCACCATATCAAACAATTGATAGATTGATTCAATCTCAAATGATTTTGTTTTTGTATCCTAAAATCAATTGAAATAACAAAAATATGGTGTGATGTTTATAGTTACAGTTGATGCCGCATTATTTGGCACCAATGCAGAATAGATCTATCATATAATGTTGTCTTTTACTTTTCTTTGAGCAAGTTTTAAACAATGGTGAGTGATTTATAAATACTAATTGAGCTGAACCATTGGACATTGGAAGTGCGCACGTCCAATGCTTATAAATATTAAGTTATACAACAATTATTTTAAAAAATCATTTATATGATTTGGCTGCGCCATTTTCTGTTCCTTTGCGTTCGATTGGTGACTGTTCTGGAACATCTTCTGAACATGTTCTGGACAATAAATCGAACGCGCCCGTATGTTTACGTTGTTCCTTATTGACAGTCCGAGAGTAAAAGAGGCGTGAATGGACAGCTGTTTTTAATAATTAGTTCATCCGTGCACACGAATGGGTAGTTAAGTGTCTAGGGTTTAGGGTTAGTCATTTTTATGGTTGAAAAGCAGTTAAAAAATAATTATGTGGCTGTTTCTAGACTCTTAAAACAGCTTTTATGTGGCTTTTTTTCTTTTGGGTGGCCACACAAGTAATAAGCTTGGCGCGAAGAAGCCACTTAAATACCCATTCGTAGGAACGTCCGAAGTGCTGTCCATTACTTCGGGAGACGCAAAATAAAAAAAAATCGTCAAAACTCCAACCGGAGACAGTCAGTTTGTCACATTATCCTGCCTGTATATATATATTGACCCCAAAAAGCAAAAATGTGATATTTGTGCATGCCACATGAAGGCACACAAGGGGTCTATAACTTCATTTTAATTGTTTGAATGGGGATTTAAACACCATTTAAACATGACACATGAAAGGTTTTATATGGCATATCCAGTTTTATTGGTGACGAAAAACCTGAGTAAATCCACCGTCTGTCTGCAAGTGACTGTCAAACTGTTTTATATACAGTTTTGGACCGAATGAGACTTGAACCCGCGACCTCAGCGGTGAACTATACCACGGAGGATATTTTCTCATACACAGTTACATGTATACTTTTTTCTCATTAACTGTTACATGTGTACAATACCATGGAGGACATTTTCTCATACACAGTTACATGTACACTATACCGGGAGGATATTTTCACATTAACAGTGACATGTGCACTATACCACGAAAGACATTTTCACATTAACAGTGACATGTGCACTATACCGGGAGATATTTTCTCATAAACAGCGACATGCCCACTATACCACGGAGGACATTTTCTCATACACAGTTACATGTACACTATACCACAGAGGACATTTTCTCATACACAGTTACATGTACAGTATACCACAGAGGACATTTTCTCATACATAGTTACATGTACACTCTTTTCTCATTAACAGTTACATGTACACTATACCGTGGAGGACATTTTCTCATGAACAGTTACACGTACACTATGCCACGGACAGCTACATGTACACTATGACACAGAGGACATTTTCTCATAAAACAGTTACATGTACACTATACGACGGAGGACATTTTCTCATAAACAGTTACATGTACACTATACCACGGAGGACATTTTCTCATAAACAGTTACATATACACTTTACCATGGAGGACATTTTCTCATACACAGTTACATGTACACTTTTTTCTCATTAACAGTTACATGCACACTATACCACGGAGGACATTTTCCCATAAACAGTTACATGTACACTATACCACAGAGATCATTTTTCTCATATACAGTGACATGTACAGTATACCACGGAGAACATTTTCTCATAAACAGTTACATGTACATTATACCAGGGTATATTGTTGTTTGCAATATTGTATCGCAGATCTAGATAACAATTTGTTTTAGTTCTTCGGTTGTCTGCAATGTATGCCAAATATAAACATTCTTAATTATAGATAAATGTAAATATAAGAGCAAAATTAAAAAACCAAATAAACAAAACATGACCTAGTACAGGGTCTCTATTGCAACTACAGAGAGACCATGGAAGGCTGCAGAATGAAAGTGAACACAATGTAATGAGTTTGTAACAGTATTTCAGTGATACTACGGCGGTCAGCACAACTTATATTCGTTACTTCGATCCGCTAGGCTTCTAGCCCGTATTAAGACCGTTGTCTCTGCAATTCAGTAACTATTATTCCACACATTCAGAGGTAGGGGACTGTTTAACAACGTCCATGGTCAGTCAACACAGAGACTGTAGCCCGTCGGGAATTCGAACTCACGACTCTGGATTAACATTCAACTGTGTTACCGACTGCGCTACCCGAACCCTGCAATTTTATGACTAGTTCAAACATGCAGAAAGATACATGAGATTAGAGATACGTGAAATCAAGTTTGTTACAGCTGGTTTGCTGATGTCCTTACGCAACAAGCCGTTCGACGATATGAATTGTCGCTATGACAACGCCTTGGGGGACAGAAACCAGTGTTTCCGGTACAACTTATGTCTGAAGCTTTCTGTCCTGAAGGAAGTACGAATATATCCACATGAAGACAGGCGACAGTTTCATGCTGCGACATGATATCCGCAGAACAAGGACGTCACACCCAACGTGGAAACAGGTGTAGTAAAAGAACGGTCACACCAAACGTGCAAATAGCTGCAGAACAATGATGGTCACACCCAACAAACATGTAAATAGCTACAGAACAATGACGGTCACACCCAACAAACATGTGAATAGCTACAAAACAATGATGGTCACACCCAACAAACATGTAAATAGCTACAGAACAATGACGGTCACACCCAACATGTAAATAGCTACAGAACAATATAACCCACCAAGTCACATTATAACACCGTATCGACCAGACCTGGGATAATCCTCTAAATGTTGAGCGCCAATCGAAGAAGCTACTAGTATCATTTAACAAGTACTTGGTATGAACCGGCCGGGGATCGAACCCAAGACCTTCCGCATGCAAGGTGGATACTCTTCCACTAGACAACGCTGTGGTCATAATAGAAAGATAACCATACTATTACTCTCTAGGTATGTTCCAATATTGGAACTGTGCTCTAATCAATGGTACTAACATTGTGGTAGATGAGCTGCGTCAATACTATAAAATGAAAAGCGTTAAAGCAGTGGTAAAGGACAAATTTGATAATTGAAGAGTTTGCCAAGACAGGTTTTCGTAATCTATCCCAGAACCTGATATCTCCCGAATCAGGTCTATTAACCACCAATGGAAAAAGCAGGGAAAGTTATGCCTGTTCCACAATTCATAGCAATGGAACGCTTGCTAAATTATGACGTCATTCAAACTTTCCCTGAAGCAACTGACCAATCAGCATGCTCGTAACAATTGCTATTGGTTTAAACAATATTTTATTCAATAACTGCACATAGTTTACATAACATTTTAATTCATAAATGACAAACAATTCTAAGAATTAGGATTTAGAAAAAAGCTAATTAGCTTGTATGAATTGCTACTGAACGGACCCAATCGGGAGAGCTAGGTTCGATCTACAGACTAATGTTCTCGTGGACTGGTATCCCTTTCATGAGAACTAAACTTTACGCAGAAAAAAAACAGGTCCAGGTTTCTGTTTCACCAACATTTCACTAAAAACTCAACGTAATTTTGACAGGTTAATTTAATATTATTTAATAAAAGTCAGTGAAACCATTTTCTAGAACCAGTCTAAAAGTATATTCACCTGGAAGCTGTTTTTATTTAAGTGTTTAAAGATGCATCACCTATACCTTTCTGTTCAGTAAACAATGGTTGATTGATTGATTGAATATTTAGCGTCATTCTTATGCCATCGAGGGCTAACAGACGATCAGTTAACCTAACCACTGTTTCCTGGGATTAACCAGTACTCGAGCACACCCCATCTCCGCAAGTAACTGATAACTTTCCCACTTGAATCAGTGGTGAGAGACGAATGATAATGGGACACAATGTCGTATATCAATCATCACGGAGACTGTTGCCGGGCGGGGGATTCGAACTCAAGACCCCTGGATTGATAGTCAGACGCGTAGCCGACTGAGCTAATCGGGCCCGGCAACAGTAAACAATGGAGAATGTATTGAATAAAAAAGCGGAAGGTCCCATTCGAGATGATGTTTGATTCCGTCCTTTTAGTTAATTCTATTTTTTGGAAGTTCGTTAAAACACTGATTGACATTTTCCATTTTATTCGTCAAACTCAATGTTTTAGATTTACTTGATATTGGCCAGTCAGTGACTTCATCGCAGGCCGCGATTTAGTATTTGGTCAACAAAATTGAAGAATTTTACACTACAGAGACAAAATACAATATAAGTTATTGAACAGAATGTCCATAATATAGGATGCTTGAAATAAATGTTCAGTTTTACAGCTTTGATCGAAAAAATATCGGCGATATAGGTGAGACCTCTTTAACTATTTAAGAATATATATAACTTAAATATGTTGGTGATTAAAAGTTGGACGCTAGCTATTGCTTTATATAAAATATGGCCGGAAAATAAGAATAATGTGAAATCATAAGTGACTCACAATGTGCATTTGAACGTGTAACAGGGGCGCTTATGCAGACGACAATTTCAGGTACCTCTCTCTCTTGTTATTCCCGCGTAAATCTGGACAATTCAATGACTTCGCGTGATCACTGATAAATTGAAATGTATTGTTTTAGCGATTGCAATTGTAGAGATTTGTGTTATTCCCGCGTATCAAGAGTGTCACAATTTCAATTCATGCACTTTCTAGCAAGTTACTGTTAGAAGATTTATGCAAACTTATACTGTCATAACATTTTTATTTCCTTCAATTTCTGATCGAACACTGTTTTCCCATATTGGCGTATTGCGATTTCTAATAACCATAAACAAGCAGAGCGATGCCATCGGCCATGTTTGTTTTCAGCGAATGACAGGTTGGCGCGGTATTTTGGTCGGTTATTCTGATTGGTTGACCCCCCCCCCCCCTCCCCCTGATTTCATTTCGCCATATATGGAATGGCAAATTTATTTCAGGTGCCGGTAAGATTTTACCTGTATAACTGTGCTATATGGCAACTGGTGTTGGTGCGCACTGGCGGATTATATTTAGAATCCCAATTTGAATTGATTAAGCAAAAATTATTTTTGCATTAAAGTTACCCTTTAAGTATATACTCATAGGTGACTCACAATGTGCATTTGAACGCGTAACAGGAGCGCCTATGCAGACGACAATTTCAGGTATCTGTCTCGGGATAGTTGATGGTTCTTTGAAGAACCTTTGTAGCTCTGAAAAGAGCTGTTGTACATATAGGCGTTATTTTACAAAAGGTCTCATGTCACGTGTTCATCATCGGTTTCCTCGTCCGAGCTCATGTCTTCTTCCTTCCAACAGCGAATGTCATGTCGCAGCATGGCAATGTCGTCTGACTTCATGTGGACGTATTCGTAATACATATTTCTCGCTCCTTCCTGGACGGAAAGCTTCAGACGCAAGTTGTATCGGAAACACTGGTTTCTGTCTCTCTTGGCGTTGTCATAGCGACATTTCGTATCGTCGAAACGCTTATTGAATAAGGATTCCTGCCGACAAGTTTAACAAACTTAGTTTCCGTATCTCTCAGCTCATGTATCTTTCTGTCAAGTGCGTCGTCAGTTTTGATCATGACGTCATTGGCGATTATGTTGCGGCTGTTCTCCATCTTAATTACTATTTGCCATCTGCTGACGTGACTGTGTTGACGAAAGGTGTGTCAGTACTAAATGAAGAAGATATCAGAATACCAGATTTTATATCTACATTGTTTTCTGGACAGCTGGTCAGTGATAAGTATCAAATGGGCAAACAGATGACAGATCAGTCAGTATGGTAATCACCGCGTGAAAAACAAACAACCATCAAACATTAATCTGGAAAATATACAAACACGTGACAGATTGCTTAATTATAATATACTGTTGTATAATAGATCTTTAATAATGCCGGTTGTTTAACTTATATTAATTTTATATTTCATGCTAGCTTGTACCATGCTAATAAAATTCGTTATTTCTCATATTAAAATGTTGTTTACGTTGCATGCTCTCCTATGCGTGAGTGTAGGTGTAAATCTGTTTCCAAGTACTTGTGTATTGTCATACTGTATATACTATCATTTTGCGTTAACACCTTGGTGTTCAAGGTGATGAACATTTCAATATTTCCTGATAAAAAAATGAGTGAAGTTGGTTGAACTAGATTATAAGAAAACATCAATTAATAATAATTGATTTTAAGTTATTGACGAAAAATGTGGTCTATCAGTAACTGAATTAATTGTTTATATGTCTCTGGGTCTACAAACTTAAATATAGACTTGAAAACTTTTGTGAACTTTACTATATTTGTCAGTGAAACAAAATCTATTTGACATAGTGAAATCACCATAACTGAGGGTAACTGTTATATCTAATAGGCCCAAAGGCCCGAGCTTGTACATAATTTTTAGAGGTATTTTTTTTAACAAATTAAAAAATAATAAATTAGGTTAAAAAATGTTTAATTATGTCTCATATATACGTTAAAACGCATCAGAGCTCTAAATTGGGCCTACACCTAACGTTTAGAATAGCTACGTCCCTGCTTGGTGCTCAGAAAAATATTTAGAATTAAAAGGGTAGATAAAGGCGTATATTAAAACGTAAATTTATTAGTTTCAATGAAAAATCAAACAACTTCAGCTGTTGAACACAAATGCAGTGTGCTCCTTCGATGAAATAAAATTCTATATTTAACTGTAACAAACAAATAGCCACCATACACTCGTACTATGATTTAGTTCAAATAATTCAAATAACTTTGTATTTTAATAAACTTTTAAATTAGTATTTATTCTGAAAAATAATCGCATTGACAGAGGTATATAAATATGTAATTAGGGCAGTGATATGGGTTAATAAAAATAGCAGTGACTTAGCAGTCTTTACCCACAATGCCTGAGCCTGCTCATTTTCTCCTATTTTTGTTATGCCATGACTTTTTATTCATCAATATTTCTTAGAAATGCCCCCTGGAAATGCCCTAGAACGCAGAAAATGCATCCTAAAAACATTTTTTGGGGCATGGGGGAATGCCCTACACAGGTAAAAATGCCACGCATGTTAAACGTACGTTTAACGTACGTGCCAAAACATACGTTTACATATAAATAGTACCATGCGCATTTAACATATGTTTCTGGCCATACGTTTAACATACGTGCCAAAACATGTGATTACATATAAATATACCACGTGTTAAACATATGTTTAACGTACGTTTAACATACGTTACAATACGTACATTATTCATATAAATAGTACCACGCATGTCAAACATGTTTCACATACGTTTAACATATGTTCCAATATGTAAGTTTTTCATGAAAATAGTACCACGCACGTTTAACATACGTTTGGGTACATATGTTTTTCTTGGAAAAAGTACCATGCATGTTTAACATACGTTTAAATATGTATGTTTTTCATGAAAATATTACTATGTATGTTTAACATAGGTTCTAATGTATGCTTTAAAAATATGTTAAACATATGAAAACTCATTTTTAATATTAGATCAGTCGGCAACTTTAACAAACTTGAGAAGCTTGATGTAAGAATGCTTGAAGCGTTCATACTTATTTTGGTGAAAATCAGAGATGTCGTTTATAGAAATTGTTGACAGACAGATGGACAAATAGTGGTTAGAATTATAGCTCATTTAAAGCCTTTGGCAAGGTGAGCTTATAAGGCATAAAATGCCATACAAACAAATTATGAAAAAGGTATGACAGTAACTTAATATTTCAAAAATATTACAAATATATACAATCTATTTGTAGATCTATTTGATGTATTCATTTATTTTTTACTTCCCTCCATGAATCCTTTTAAAATTTGTTTTATTTAAAGTTAAAAACTATCAAATAAATCTGTTTATCATTGTTTTCAATGGGACAGGCATCATAATTCATTATTTTGTAAACACAGTGTCTTTCATTGCATGCTCTAGACAAAAACTACCATATATAGCAAAGGTAAAAGATTCAAAGACAAATAAAATAATATGACTGACACAAGCTGATCACATAATAACTCAAGAGCTTTTGGCTCATGAGAGCGAATAATAATGAACAATGAAATAAATCTAAGCACATTTATATCAATTATGATGAGAAAGCAGATTTCTTTCATTGATGGTTCACTTTTACATACTAGATTCTTAAATAAGTCACAGTAATTGTTGTCTTCCAACAGGAGCGTCACAATGTTGTTAGTCTGTATTTTCCTTTTTGTAAATACTTCCTTCTCATAACATATGTAGCAAATAATCTGTAAACTCCATTTTATTTCTCCATTATCATAGCAATATCAGTCGGGACAACAGCACATATTCTGAAAAAAAGTTCATGTGTATAACTGACATTTCATCAGCATGTAATTTCGAACTTCAGTGTATGATTTTGTCACTTGTTGTCTTCAGGTTTAAGGGATATAACTGTACCATCTTTTTCCAGGTTTACTTTTCTTCCAACTGAACTTTATTATTCCATGTCTCACTTCTCAGCAATGTACCATACCAGTTTGTCACTGGAAAATAAATAATTATGCATGTATACACATTACATATAATATATACAAGAGGCCAATGGGCTTTAACAGTCACCTGATTATCCAAAAAAACATTCGCATAAGTGTATTCAGTCGTAAGAAATAACGTTTTTTGTCAATTCATCATAGATATAGATTTACTAAAGTAGGCCCCACCCCCAGAGCCAAACCGTGAGACCCAGGGGCATGAAATACACAAATTTTATAAAAGACTTATAGTCGTCAATAATCATGCTCATACTTTGTTTCTGAGTGCTTCCTATAATAGTAAGAAGATTCTTAAAGTCTACCTTGAATTTGACTGTTTTGGCCCTGCCCCTAAGACCTCATGGGGGTGAGGACCATGAAATACACATAAGTATTCACCGTCATGTCAGCAACAACAAATCACACCAAAATACATTCACATAAATCTATTCAGTCATAAGAAATAAGGTTTTTTGTTATTTTCTCTTCTGTGCCTATCATCGTCCATTTTCCATGAAAACATAAAAAAGGAAACTAAAATTATTACATGTATATGGAAATAAAATGTATGAATGAACAAGGGGCTGAAGAGAGCCTGAATTGTTCTACTGGCAACAAATGGACATATGCACATTTCAGAGAAAATGTTTTTTGTAAGTTTTACTTTAACAAATCTTTTAGGAGACAAGCATACAGCCGTGAGCTTTCAGAGAAAATGTATTTTAAAATTTAGCATAAATTGTGCCTATATAAGCCTTGCTGGTTCAAGACCTTGTCCAAGATATTGTGGTTATATAACAGTTAAACTGCTGTGCATGTTTTGTTAAGATTCAATGAAAAATGAAGGTGTTATCGCGTCTACAACATTTTCCTTATGTAAAACAGTGATTCCTGTGGCAGCCTCAAATTTGACTCCACCAAACAAATCTTTTAAGGAACATCCATTCAATGCTACATGTAAAATGAAGGTGCTATCATGTCTAAAAGAAAAAGGTTAACGGACGACAGAAAATTCATCAGGACATAAGCCCTGTTGGCCTTTGACCAATAGAAACCAGGGTTGGCCTCTGTCATGGAAAATTTTGAAATTTAGATTGCAGGAGATGGCTTTTCAGCCAATCTGAGTTATATTCCGATCTTAAATTATGAATGAGTTTTCACTGTTTTATTTTTACATGAAAACGTCAGCAAGGTCTGAAATATATCTTCTGAAATAGGGCATACACAAAACAAGACGTATTGGCGATTTGAAACATATATGGGACATCATGTAGTAGATTGTAATACCTCACCCCCAACACCCCCCCCCCCCCCCCCCGCCCCCACACCGACCCACCCATCTAGCAAAAGGGACACATCTCAGACATTGATTATCTGATTTGACTAGTTAAAGGTATCAGTTTGATATATAACTCAGTAAACTTACAGTCCTAGCTTAGGTAAACATCATGCAAAAATAATGACTTCTACCAGTTCTTAAATTGAACAAATGATTAACAATAAATTAAATACCTATCTATCCACTCTAGATGATATACCTCACTGTTTTGAATAAAATGGAGAGATTTAAGATGCAAATTTATTAATGAATTCAATACTGTTTTTTATTTATAATATCAGGAATATCAATCAATATGGTAATTTTCCCTACCTTTTTCAAAGACATTGTCACTGGTGAGGCATTCAGATTTTGGACCATTACAGCAAGATTACCAAGTCCATATAGAATTTGGGGGTCTTTTAAGATCTCTTCCTTTGTAAAACGCCATTAGTTCTAGTGTAAGCTGTTAAAGCTGAAACAACAGATAATTTGTATACTACATGTATTAGCAAATTGTTCACTTTATATGACTGTTTACAGTTGATGGTAACTTATTAAGCATTCAATCTAGAGAATAGTTTATAAACTTTGATACAACGTTTTAAGACAGTATGCCAGAAAAAAATCACAAAAATTAAATTGAGGCTAAATAAATATATATAGTAAAGCAGTGTTTTATCCAACTCCAATTTTTGACCCACTGACTAAAAATATAGGGGTCATTTTCAAAATCTGGGGGTCATCATTGACTAGTTTTAAACTTAATCAACTTGAATAAATAGAGGTGAAAATGCATATTTTACTTCAACAGTTTTACTTCCTATTTCACACAAATTTTAAAATCAAAATTCCAACTGAAATTAACAACTTCAAAACACTTTATTTTCCAAACGAATGTTTCACTTCTGGCCCAACAAGTTACAACACCTGAAACTAGTTGTCTTTTCCTTCCTAACGACAGTTTTTATGATCATGGCCACCCGGTCATCAACTTTTCAAATGTTATGGCCTCAGCTCGATCACCATGGCCCTAACTATTTATAATGAAAAACACTAAAATCATTTCAACATCTTATATTTCAGCTGAGCTTCATGTTTACCATTACTAAGCATTATACGCTTAGGAAAACAAAACTTTGTTGTTTTCTTTTTCCCAAAACCATTTCTCTTCTGGTTTATAGCTAGACTCATTTTAGAGTAATGTTACCTTAATATTATAAAATTTTAATGGTAACTTAACAAAAATAAGTTTTTCAAAATAAATATAATTTTTCTAAAAGTTTATTTTCTTTTTTCCATAACCTTTTAAATGTCCGTTAAAGAAACATAAACGGCGTAAAAACATGGACTGGCCTATGTTTATACTGGTATTAAAATGTTGCCCATGCGTGTCTCGATACCTTATAGAAAACAAAATAAAAAGGTTTTCAGATACAGTAACATCCGTACATTTCAAACAACTTTCTTGAAAAGTTTTTCAATTTCCACATTTCATCTTTATAAATACAAACAACCTAAAACTGGGTATATATCAGTGCTGTTGTTGCAGCAAACGTTTGTTTTCAAAGATGTTGTCTTCAAACTATAATATTGCTTCGCGGAAAATTATGTATGTAATCATAATCGTCTATGCGATTGCATAAATATAGCGTTAATAACCAATTTGAGCGTTTACATAACTTAGCAGAACCGCGCGACCAGGGTTTCCCTGAATCAGACCACGTGATCTGCCAAAACAGCTAGCATTGTACATAAAACTAACTCTGAAACCAGCTTGCCGACACAAATATGCGTAATTTGAATTTCTGTATTTTTAAGGTTGCGTCATAGTGGACACAATGAACAAACTTGATTGCATCAAAGCAAAAATAGAGGACCAAATGCTGCAAATATAATTTGTCACTTCCTGCTGCGTGCATGGACACACCTATTGGAAATTCAGCAATCCGTTTTCTTATGACAAGTTTGCATATGGTCCCGCCAGATGAAAGTGGCATGCAGTGACGCAGTAATTATGTCGCTGATGCAGTAAAGATGGTAGCTGAGAAGGGTTTTGCCCGAGTCAGGAAACAGCTACGAGTAGCAAATGAAGCATGTGGTGTGTTGCCACACAATGGCATTCCTGCTGCAGTTGACAGTCAGTATAACAATGCACTGCGGTCTGCGGGCGAAAGGACACCACAGCAGCCAGCTACTCAGGTGACCACAACTATGGTTGAACAATGCAGCAAGCATAAAAAAATCATAGGCATGACATTTGGCAACAAACTTACTCAAGGAAAGAAAAACAATATTGATGAGTCTGCTGTTATAGGTGATGAAAAAAGAGAGGCACACAGACTCATGTCTAATATCCTACAGAGTGAGCAACCGATACTTGTCGACAAATTGACGACAAACGGTGACAGTCAGGCACACAAAGGAGTGTCAATAGCTAACGACGAATACTGTAAAGAAGCTTCAACTGAACGACTAGCTGACATAACTCACTTTCAGTGAAGACATGTTCATTGGAATCACTAAAAAGCGTCGTACCTACCTTCAGGGCCGCTTTGCGCGTGATATTTGCCACAGGGTGAACTTAGAGTTTTCAAACTTACACTTGGTCTGTGATGGCAACTTGAGCAAAATGAAAAAGTGCTCACCTGGGTTTGTAAAATCAATAGTACAGTGTTATTCTGGCTGCTGTGGAACAACCTGTGCACAAAATTCATTTGTGTGTTCAGGCAAGCCGCCATTTAACTGGAAGATGGACTTTGTTCCAGGCAATGCCAAATATTTTGCAATGACCACTAATGATAGACTTTTGGTCAAAAATGCAATACCAGCTTTACACCTCGGAGAGGAGAGTTTGACAAAGACACGCTTTAACAGCAACACAAATAAAATAGAAAGCATAAATACAGCATGTAATGTTGCAAACCCAAAAGACACTACTTACCCGAGAAATGCCAAGGCAGGTAAGTTGAGTGCAGGTTTACGCCAACGAGCCAACTCCAACATGGAGAAAATGACAGCACTTGGTGTTCAAATTCCATCAAGTACCAAGGCAGTCAGGGCTCTGAAAAGTATACAGGACAGAAATGATTACCACAAGAGACGACAATCAACGTGACAGTACAAATATGCATGATTTATGAGACGAGTAGCAAATTTCAATAAATACGATGAAATTCATCAAATCGAAACCTACAAACAGGGCATGTTAGTCACCTAAAACCGCCAAATTAAAACACTCACACAATGTTTCAGAAACACTTATCATCATTATAATTCCTATATTAAGGTTTAAGTACATGCTGCAGTCCAGATATGCAGATAATAATATCTTACAGAAATTTCCCCATTTACCTGAAAAATTAGGTGGGTGGGGTATGAAATAATAGTGACAAAAATGAGAGACATCTATTACACCAGGCAAACGTGATAAATATTGCCGTGTAGTACACATAAACATAAGTCTGTGAGCATGGACTCTCCCAGTATAACCATCTGGATATTTAATATACTGTCTGCCATACATAAAACAAGCTATGTCTTTTTGCTTGGTTACAAATTCCGTCGAATTCCAAAACATGCATTCTAAATTGTTACTGTTATTTGGAGCTATTTTAGTAAACAATATCATTAAATATTTATCAAAATATTAAAAGTCAGCATCGTCAGCCATTTTGGGAGGTCTCAAATACAGACACAATCACAACAAATTGAAATAAGTTCCAATCATGGTCATTTACCTGCTTTTCTGGAAGAAATCAGCATCACTGCATCCGTCACTTGTCAGTCTGTCCGATTGTGTTAACGTCTCACACCACAATTAAATTTCCCATAGGGCTCCATTGTAACATTATTGTCAACAACACTGTGAACAATCCAAATCTGCAGCATGTGTCTGGGCTCAAATTCTTGACTGGTTCAATATCTGCAAATATAAACAAAAAAATACATATGTTGACCAGGTTGTTATTTTTTAAATTCAAAGTTTTTGAAGGACCTGTCAATTTCCAGAGAAATATTACACCAACAATGCATCACAAATACCATTCGACCCAACAAATCTAAAATGTCACAGAATTGTCTAGAAACCTGGTATCAGCATCAAATTTTCAGTGGTGATTTCTAAAATATTGACCATTTTACACATCATAAGAATAAATAAATCAAAGCAATGTAAAGTCCTGAAAATAGAAGAAAAAGGCAACTATAGTTTTAATTCTACATCCTTCATCTGTAGGTCTGGAGTATTCAAGGGAGATAATAGTGGAGTTTCACAACAACCCGTTCAGTGTCTAACTATATTCCGGCTGTCTAAATTAACATTTGTTTATTCAATGTTTTCTAGATAGTGAGACAAAATTTAATCCGAAATCGTTGTTTTATTGCCTGTGCATGGCCACAGTTCAATATATATCAATTAGATGGCAAGAAATTCTTTACATTGTCTCGAGTTAAAATATTTAAGAAATAGTAAAATGTCACCATGCAATTAACATAAGAACATGTTCTAAAAATAATATTGCAAACTACAATTATAATTATTGAACACACAAAGTAACAGTGGGTGGGGTAAGGTTTATGGTTTAAAATGAAAAAAAATCCAGTTCCAATAGTTGCATAGCGTAATGATGTATATCTATAACTACATTGATATACATAAACATAATACTAACCGCTAAATATCATTAAAAACGACGAGTATTGTTAAATTTGCCAGATTATAAACTCATAAAATTTGTTCTCTGCGCGTTCACAACAAGGGAAGTAACGCTAGCACATCAATCAATTTTCGTCCTTAAGATGTTCAACCACATTTTTTTAGAAAAAAAAATATTGTTGCAGTAAAAATAATAGAAAATATATATGAAACTTTACACATGATTTACATTTAATTTTAAAAATACCTATACATTCTTGTACTTACCTTGTTTTTCTTTAAAGGCGAGTGACTTCATCATAAAAAAATCCCGCAAATGATCTTTGTTCAAATGTTCAGATTTTACAGTTTTACATATTTAGCTGTTTTACGGTTTATTTAGTCTGAGTAAGTCAGTGACGACCTTTACCTTGAAAAATACCAGGAAACAGGAAACATCGAAGTTGATTGACAATTTTTAATCTGTGGAACCATATAGGCCTATCCTTGACAAAAGTAATTAAAGGATTCAAATAAACATTTTATTGCATAGTGTGTGTTAGTGAGCCGATGTAAATACACGTTTGGTAAAGGTGAACATGGGATAATGCAAAACCGAAAGTACAATCTTGTAAAGAAGTCACAGGGCCATGATAACCAGGTAGATCTACTGTTTATTTATTTAATTCTTAGTTATTTTTTTAATAAAGATATTTACATTTTTGGTTGATTAATTATTTTTATGTATCGATTTATATGCAAAAGTTTATAGAAGTAGGTAATACTTGACATTTAGATATATTCTTTAATTCATATGATCTTCATTGAGGCCCTCTATTTCACAAAAGGAAATAAAAGATGCCATTATATTTGACAGCTTCACAATAAAACAGATCTAGTTATATATATAAAATTAAGAATATTTTATACTTTATTTCAGTTGTGAAGCTGTTTCAGCAGTTACATTCGAGTATGCCAGCAATGTGAAGTATGAAGAGGATGACTAATTAAATATTGGACATGATACAACACTCCATTAATTTTAAACTACCTAGATGGTGTCTAATTGGATGATTATTATATTGTGGCTATACTACAGAAGAAAAACAATAAAATATTGGGAAAATATTGCCGGTTCCTTTTATATCTCGTGTCAGTTATTTATCAACTATACATGTAAATGAATTAAATCATTTTGGATTAAACATATGTATGACACACATATGTTTACATATGGTTTTGTTAACATATATGAATATTATGTAACATGATTTTTTTTAAATTAGCCTTTGCCTGTTCTAGTGTTATTCCCTAAAACAATATGTCCTAAGTGTTGTTGGAGATTTTAGCATAATAATTATATAGAGCTTTTAACATATTTTAAATGTATGAATCGAAACACATATGACAGACGTATGTTTCACATGTGTTTAACATATGTTGATGTAAACGTATGTTTAACTATGTTTTTGATTGTCAGACATGTATTTATGACTCTCGTACTTAAACTGGACCCTGCCTCTGGCTCTGCTAGTGATATTTCCAAAAATAGTGAGTGCCATGTGCTGTCAAGCATTTTAGCGCAATAATTATATATTCACTTTAACGTATGTTAAACATATTAATTGAATCACGAATGTAAAACGTACATTTAACATGCGTTTATCATATGTTTCTGTAAACGTATGTTTAACATGCGTTTCTGATTATCATATATTTCTTTACGTATGTTAAACGTATGTTTTGAAACGTATGTTAACCAAAACGCATGTGAAACATACATTAAACGTATGTTTAACATATGTTCAACAAAACATATATTAAACATATGTGGCATTTTTACCTGTGTAGTTCCCCGTTGAACCGGATGGGCTTGCACATCATTTTAACATCAAGTTATTCTACAAAAGTACTTGCACGAACAACGTGTAAAATATCGACTTGACAGAGAAATATTTTTTGTACATTTTGTATTTTATTAATGTCTAATCATACATACAATTAACAATGTAGTTGACAAAACAAATAACATGTTATAACATTGGCCATTCTATATCAGAATTTTAAGAGACGAAACTAGACAGACCACTGGGATACCACTGTCCTATAAAAGAATTTCATGTAATTAATAAGAATAATTAATTTAATTAGAAAACATATCTAAGACCATTACTTATTTTCATGTACACTTTTATTCAACCTCAAATTAGTATGCAGTTCGCAATAATTTAAGAAACCAAGTATGAAAAACGTGTTTGTTGTTTGAGTCGTTCAGAGTCGCCCTCTACCAATTTGTGCCAGTGTAGTTTGTCAGTATATGAATAAATGTAAACGCGAACTTCTGCCATCATCTGAAGGGTTAGACTTGTCTCATCTTGTTTACACCAACACCTAAAACATCAGCCAAGACATTTGATCTGTTGCTACAAATATGATATCACGACTGCCATCACTTGAAGGGTTAGACTTGTCTGCAACTTGTTTACACCAACACTTTAAACATCAGCAAAGACATTCGAGCTATTGCCACAAATATGACATCACGACTGTCATCATCTGAAGGGTTAGACTTGCCTCATCTTGCTTACACCAGCACTTTAAACATCAGCCAATACGTGTGATATGTTGCTACAAATATGACATCACGACTGCCATCACCTGAAGGGTTAGACTTGTCTGCACATGTTTACACCAACATTTTAAACATCAGCCAAGACGTTTGATATGTTGCTACAAATATGACATCACGACTGCCATCATCAGAAGGGTTAGACTTGTCTGATCTTGTTTACACCAACACTTTAAACATCAGCCAAGACATTCGAGCTATTGCCACAAATATGATATCACGACTGCCATCATCTGAAGGGTTAGACTTGTCTCATCTTGTTTACACCAGCACTTTAAACATCAGCCAAAACGTGTGATATGTTGCTATAAATATGACATCAAGACTGCCATCACCTGAAGGGACAGACTTGTCTGCAATTTGTTTACACCAACACTTCAAACATCAGCCAAGATGTTTGATCTGCTGCCACAAATATGATATCACGACTGTCATCATCTGAAGGGTTAGACTTGTCTGATCTTGTTTACACCAACACTTCAAACATCAGCCAAGACGTTTGATATGTTACCACAAATATGATATCACGACTGCCATCATCTGAAGGGTTAGACTTGTCTCATCTTGTTTACACCAACACTTTAAACATCAGCCAAGACGTTTGATCTGTTGCCACAAATATGATACCACGACTGCCATCATCTGAAGGGTTAGACTTGTCTGATCTTGTTTACACCAACACTTCAAACATCAGCCAAGACGTTTGATATGTTACCACAAATATGATATCACGACTGCCATCATCTGTAGGGTTAGACTTGTCTCATCTTGTTTACACCAACACTTTAAACATCAGCCAAGACGTTTGATCTGCTGCCACAAATATGATATCACGACTGCCATCATCTGAAGGGTTAGACTTGTCTCATCTTGTTTACACCAGCACTTTAAACATCAGCCAAGACGTTTGATATGTTGCTATAAATATGACATCAAGACTGCCATCACCTGAAGGGACAGACTTGTCTGCAATTTGTTTACACCAACACTTCAAACATCAGCCAAGATGTTTGAGCTATTGCCACAAATATGATATCACGACTGTCATCATCTGAAGGGTTAGACTTGTCTGATCTTGTTTACACCAACACTTCAAACATCAGCCAAGACGTTTGATATGTTACCACAAATATGATATCACGACTGCCATCATCTGAAGGGTTAGACTTGTCTGATCTTGTTTACACCAACACTTCAAACATCAGCCAAGACGTTTGATCTGCTGCCACAAATATGATATCACGACTGCCATCATCTGAAGGGTTAGACTTGTCTCATCTTGTTTACACCAACACTTTAAACATCAGCCAAGACGTTTGATATGTTACCACAAATATGATACCACGACTGCCATCATCTGAAGGGTTAGACTTGTCTGATCTTGTTTACACCAACACTTCAAACATCAGCCAAGACGTTTGATATGTTACCACAAATATGATATCACGACTGCCATCATCTGAAGGGTTAGACTTGTCTCATCTTGTTTACACCAACACTTCAAACATCAGCCAAGACGTTTGATCTGTTGCCACAAATATGATACCACGACTGCCATCATCTGAAGGGTTAGACTTGTCTGATCTTGTTTACACCAACACTTTAAACATCAGCCAAGACGTTTGATATGTTACCACAAATATGATACCACGACTGCCATCATCTGAAGGGTTAGACTTGTCTGATCTTGTTTACACCAACACTTTAAACATCAGCCAAGACGTTTGATATGTTACCACAAATATGATACCACGACTGCCATCATCTGAAGGGTTAGACTTGTCTGATCTTGTTTACACCAACACTTTAAACATCAGCCAAGATGTTTGATCTGCTGCCACAAATATGATATCACGACTGCCATCATCTGAAGGGTTAGACTTGTCTGATCTTGTTTACACCAGCACTTTAAACATCAGCCAAGACGTTTGATATGTTACCACAAATATGATACCACGACTGCCATCATCTGAAGGGTTAGACTTGTCTGATCTTGTTTACACCAACACTTCAAACATCAGCCAAGACGTTTGATCTGCTGCCACAAATATGATATCACGACTGCCATCATCTGAAGGGTTAGACTTGTCTGATCTTGTTTACACCAGCACTTTAAACATCAGCCAAGACGTTTGATATGTTGCCACAAATATGATACCACGACTGCCATCATCTGAAGGGTTAGACTTGTCTCATCTTGTTTACACCAACACTTCAAACATCAGTCAAGCCGTTTGATATGTTACCACAAATATGATATCACGACTGCCATCATCTGAAGGGTTAGACTTGTCTCATCTTGTTTACACCAGCACTTTAAACATCAGCCAAGACGTTTGATCTGTTGCCACAAATATGATACCACGACTGCCATCATCTGAAGGGTTAGACTTGTCTCATCTTGTTTACACCAACACTTCAAACATCAGCCAAGACGTTTGATCTGCTGCCACAAATATGATATCACGACTGCCATCATCTGAAGGGTTAGACTTGTCTCATCTTGTTTACAATAGCACTTTAAACATCATCCAAAACGTGTGATATGTTGCTATAAATATGACATCACGACTGCCATCACCTGAAGGGACAGACTTGTCTGCAATTTGTTTACACCAACATTTTAAACATCAGCCAAGACGTTTGATCTGCTACCACAAATATGATATCACGACTGCCATCATCTGTAGGGTTAGACTTGTCTGCAACTTGTTTTGTTTTATTTTAAGGTGAGATGCACTGGCGTTTGTAGTAAGAGAAATCAACGCGTAAGTATAAATAAACTCTTAATTTAACAGAACTATAATGAAGAGATTAGCATTGATATTCTGCATCTGATATCGGGAAACTTGATTGGTTTCGATAACGTGCAAGGTACTCAGAGGTTTCATTTTGTCGCTCATCTGCACTAGGTTTGGATAATGGATTATTTTAAAAATATCAAAGCCGTGATTGATGCCTCGGTCTTGTGGTGCGTTGTTTGTATTAAATGTTATAAAATATTATAAAGTCTCGAGGATACGTTGAGTTCATTAAGTGGAGACGTTAAGGGTTCAGGCACAAGAAGATGTGAATTTATAAATGATAAGACGGATTAAATTTATAATCTGCTGGTATCTCAGATAATCATATGATCTTTTTTTAATTTGACATCCTTCTTATCTCTATCTGCCGATTATTTATAGCTTAAGAGCATTTTTTTATGTATCATTTTAATTATACACTACGTATTTAATTATTAATGGCTTCCCTGACAATCAAGACAACAGTAATAGAGTGGCGGTAATAATGCGGGTAACTTATTAAAGCGGGGTCTACCACGGCTGAGTGATATAAGGCAATGTCTAAATATCACTTACCACTGACCGCTAGAGTCGTAAATTCGAGTTCCGCTCGTCCTAAATCCTTTAAGTGACAAAGTTTGTTAGTTACTTGCGGAAGAGCGGGATTCTACTCAGATTCATTCTGAGGTCTTCCTCCACCAATAAAACTATAAATGTCATATATAACCGGAATATGTTGAAAATGGCGATAAACCCATTAAAAAACGTATCAAAGCACCGTCAAGTGTATTTGCTATGCAAGAACAAAACGTACAGAATATTTAGTTGTATGATATCACAGAGTAACGCTGGCCGCAATGCCAGTTTATTATGTTCTTCGCGATATCTGCCGCACTTCTCTTAATTAATAAACCATATGATGGCAAATCGTTGTATAAATTAGAAATTGAAGTTACACTTTAATTTGTTATGAAAGTAATATAAACTAGTAAGGAATGTATTTACATAGTAAGTAATTATTCAATCGACGTTAAAAAAATAAATAGTTACATATATAATATTTAACGACATATTACTATCATCTTTCAACATTGTGTATCACCCCGTATAACTAGCACGCAGTACTTATCCAGCTTGATGAGTGAAATATTGTTTTCTGGATGTCACCATATATAGCATAGATAGTTAACTGATTTGATATACAAATAAATGATATTAAATAATTATAGATAAGCTACTATTTTCTTTGTAACCATGGCCTTCAACAAATACTTCCTACAATACCAGATTAATTAAAAGTTCATTTGTGATTTCAAACTGGCATTTAACAATCAATTTAAGAAGCTTATTTGCATTGTGGCAATTTTCAACTTCCACACAGTTTGGAACTTGAACGTAGCACGTGACTCTGTGGCGCTTGTGCGAAACATGTGGCAAAGCAAAGTATCTAAGTACCGACATAACAAATACTTTTAACCAACAATACCAATTACCTAAGTACCAACATACCAAACAGCTTTAACCAACAATGCAACCTACCTTAGTAACGACACACCAAACAGCTTTAACCGACAATGCAATCTTTCTAATTACCAATATACCAAACAGCTTTAACCAACAATACAAATTACCTAAGTACCAATATACCAAACAGCTTTAACCAACAATGCAACCTACCTAAGTACAAACATACCAAACAGCTTTAACTAACAACGCAAAGTACCTTAGTACTATTATATCAAACAGTTTTAACCAACAATGCAAAATACCTAAGTACCAACAAAACAAACAGCTTTAACTAACAACGCAAAGTACCTTAGTACTATTATACCAAACAGTTTTAACCAACAATGCAAAATACCTAAGTACCGACATACAAAACAGCTTTAACAAACAAAACAAAGTACCTAAGTACCAACATACCAAACAGTTTTAACAACAATCCAAAGTACCTACATCCCAACACCCAAACAGCTTTAACCAACAATGCAAAGTACCTTAGTACCATAATACCAAACAGCTTTAACCAACAATACAAAATACCTAAGTACCAATATACCAAACGTCTTTAACAACAATACAAAGTACCTACATATCAACATCCCAAACAGCTTTAACAAACAATGCAAAATACCTAAGTACTAATATACCAAACAGCTTTAACCAACAACGCAAAGTACCTTAGTACCATTATACCAAACAGCTTTAACCAATAATGCAAAATACCTAAGTACCAATATCCCAAACAATTTTAATTAACAATGCAAAGTACATAGGTACCAATATGACAAACGGCTTTAACCAGCAATGCAAAGTACCTACATACCAACATAACAAACGACTTTAACTCAATACGATTCTTTGACTTAAGATGAATCTTTGACTTAGTATCAGCCTTTGACTCAGTGTCAGCCTTTGACTCAGTATAGACCTTTGACTCAGTATCAGCTTATAAATAACCATGATCTTTGACTTAGTATGGGCTTTTGACTTAATATGGGCCTTTGACTCAGTTTGGACCTTTTAATCAGTATGACCTTTGACTCAGTATGAGCCTTTGACTCAGTATTGGCATTTCAATGTGTATAATATTATGCATCTGACTCAATATTAGCCTTTGATTCATTGTGGGATTTTGACTCAGTATGATAATTGACTCATTTTGGGCATTTCAATTAGTATGGGCTTTTGACTCAGAAGAGCCTTCAGTCTTTGTCTCAGTAGAGGCATTTGACTCAGTATGAACCTTTGACTTAGTATCAGCCTTTGACTCAGTGTCAGCCTTTGACTCAGTATAGACCTTTGACTCAGTATCAGCTTATAAATAACTATGACCTTTGACTTAGTATGGGCTTTTGACTTAATATGGGCCTTTGACTCAGTTTGGACCTTTTACTCAGTATGACCTTTGACTCAGTATGGGCATTTCAATGTGTATATACATCTGACTCAATATTGGCCTTCGACTCATTGTGGGATTTTGACTCAGTATGACATTTGACTCATTTTGGGCATTTCAATTAGTATGGGCTTTTGATTCAGAAGACCCTTTGACTCAGGATGAGCCTTTGACTAAATACGGGCATTTTAATCAGTATGAGCTTATGACTCAGTATAAGTCTTTGACTCAGTATGAATCATTGGTTCAACCTCGGCATTTTACTCAGAATGAGCCTTTGACTCAGTATTAGCCTTCGACTTAACATGAGCCTTTGATTCAGTATGGGCATTTGACTCAGAATGGACTATTGACTCAGTATGCGCCTTAAACTCAGTAATGGCATTTCAATCGGTATAGGCATCTGCTTTAATATCGGCCTTTGACTCAGTGTAGGCTTTTGACTCAGTTTGAGCTTTTGTCTCAGTATGAGCATTTGCCTCAGTGTGTATTGGCGTTTGACTCAATATTTGCTTTTGACTCGGTATGGGCCTTTGACTCAGTATGAATATTTGACTCAGTAGGGGCTTTTGTCGCAGTATGAGCCTTTGAGTCAGTATGTATTGGCTTTTGACTCAATATTTGCTTTTGACTCGGTATGGACATTTGATTAAATATGGACCTTTGACTCAGTAAGGAATTTGGCTTAGTATTTGTGTTGGACTCGGTATGGGCCTTTGACTCAGTGTATTGACCTTTGACTCAGTTTTGGCCTTTAACTCAATATACATTGACAAAATATGGCTTTTGATTCAGTATGAACCTTTGTCTCCGTTGCAGTCTTTGACACAGTATGGCCCTTAAACCCAGTATTACCCTTTGACTCAGTATGAGCATTTGAATCAGTATTGGCCTTTGTCTCTGTATGAGCTTTCGACTCATTATCAGCCTTTGACACAGTATGATCCTTTGACTCAATATGAGCCTTAAATTCAGTATCAGCCTTTGACTCAGTATGGACCTTTGACGCAGTATGATTCTTTGACATAGTATGGGCCTTTGACTCAATATGGGCCTTTGACTCGTTGTTGGTATTTAACCCAGAATGGACATTTGAATCAATATGGATATCTGACTCTATTTGGACCTTTGAATCAGTGTGCGCTTTTGAGTCATTATGTATTGACGTTTGACTCCTCTATCAACCTTTGACTCAGTATGTACTGACGTTTGACTTAGTATTGCCTTTTGACTCAGTATGAACCTATGCCTCAGTATGGGCGTTAGACTCAGTATCGGACATTGACTCAGTATGGGCCTTTGACTAAGTATGGGTCTTTGACTCAATATGGACATTGGCATCATTATAGGCATTTGACTAAGTATGGGCATTTTACGCAGTATGGACCTTTAACTCAGAATGAACTTTTGACTCAGTGTAGACATTTGAATCAGTATGGTCATTTGAATCAGTAGAGCCTTTGACTCCGGAGAAGCATTTGACTCAATATGAGTTTGAATTTGAATCATTATGGGCTTTTTAATTAGTATGGGCTTTTGACTTAGTATGGGCCTTTGACTCAGTATAAGCCTTTGACTCAGTATGAATCTTTTACCAAGTATGGGCCTTTGACTCAGTTCGAACATTTGACTCTGTATGGGATATTGACTCAGTATGAACCTTTACTCAGTATGAGCCTTTGCTCGGAGCATTTCAACCATGATCAAAGCATCGCGGGTATGATCCCTTACCAAGAGCATTTCTTATGACATTAAGTAAAACACTTTAAGCGCATGTGCATATGATAAGATCACATCAACGGTAATAAATTAAATGAAATAATGATATAAAGGGGATTGATATGTTCCAAAACTCAAACAGAACATTTCATCTTCTTGTGAGACTCCATATTGCATTTCAAATACATATGATTTAAAAGAACAAAGCAACAATTAAATTATTATTTGTGTTTATATCTTGTATAAATAGGACACAAGTTCCTGATTAGTAATAAGTCGCATAAGCTTACATATAAAAAACAGTCAACTAGTTATACTTTTAAATATAAAACACCAAGGTTAATCGGGTAACACAAGGATCACATTGTTGTTGCATGGTGTTTAGCGTCGGCTTCGACAATTGTTCAGTCATATCGCGACAGTGTCTACTTCAACCCATAACATTTCGCATGCGAGGCGGACGCTCTACCATTAGATCTCTGCAAGTCACAGACTACTTTCCCACATATTCAGAGGTAGAATATTCATGACTGCGGAACAAAGTTTAACGTCAATCTACACAGAGACTGTTGCCGGTCTGGGATTCGAACTCACTTCCCTCGGATTGGTGGTCAGGCGCGTACAGACTGAGTTAGTCGAACAGCCCGGTAACATAACAGAAAAAAATATGCATAATAAAGTTACTCAAAATTACAAAAACAGTCAATGCGAATTATTGAAATAAAATACTTTTGTAAAAATAAATTCATTATGTTTATATTTGAATTATATAATTCTACATTTTCATGTATATAATGCTAAGTCTATATACATGTAATGTATGTCATGCATGTTGTTTCATTCATATTACGTACATACACGTTTTTGTAATTCTATTTTAAAATAAGGTTTTATCACTGAAACTTGACCCTACATGTCTAATGTGTTTTGTCATTTACACCAAATCAAGAACATTGATGCTGCTGCTGTAGTTTGTAACAATCATTCTAGATGTTGACCTGTCATAGCACACAGATAGAGGATGTGAAACACCATCTGACTGTTTTGCTATCACACCAATTTTATCTCCGCTCGGTCCAACCTGTACAACATTGTTAGATGTATAACCACGTACAAACATATTGCCACACCCGTCAGTACAAACTCCATATGCACGAGACAAGTCAGCATCACAAAACCGTAAGAGTACTCTCCCATTCCTGTCCAGACCGATCACACCTTTGTCAGCATCAGCAACATAAATTTTGCTGCCGTCATCACTCATTGTAATATGTTTTGTACTAGAGAAAATATCTGCACCTGATTGATCCTTACATATTGTTCTCAGCAGTGTCCCGGATGTGTCATGTACATAGACGTTTTTACCACTATCTGTTACGAACATCTCCCCATTACTGACAGCAAGCCCAAAACAATAATGACTCATCTTTATTGATCGAGTTGGCGCCATCTTACTTCCCAAAGATATCAGCTGTATGGTGTTGTAGTACAATGTTACACCTGCTTCTTGTGGACTTATCTCACATACTGCTATAGGACGGTCAGACATATCACACTCGTCTATCACTTTGTAGGTGGAACTATCTAGTCTCGTTAGTTTCTTCTTGGTGTTGTATGTCAGTAGTAAAGTACCGTCTGTCAGTATACAGGAACCAAACATAATGTCAGGCCTTGTACTCACGTTATACTCGTGACGTCCTGTTACTTTATACAGCGCACTGTGCTCCTGAACCTGAACCGATCTAGAACTCGTTTTCTCAGTGATTTTTCCCAGTGACTTTAGTCCATCCAATAGCTTCATAATAGTTTTGTTCCTCCTTAACTCGATACTAATGACAGGATCTTCAGCCACCTGCTTACGGATTTTGTCCGACTCGGATATTTTCTCTTGACATTTCTTGAAGCATACAAACTGCTGTGATCGATTACCCCTCGCGGTGTTCAGTTTTTGTTGAAACGTTTCTATCTCCTTCATGACGTCATTCATTAATGATATTTCGGTTGTAAGTTTATTTTGAATCGTGTTGTATTTTGCATCAAAATCCGTTCTTGTCATTTTCTCTAGTTCATCTAATCTGCTGTTGATCTCCCGCCTAAAACCTTTAATCCTGTCCATGGTAGCGACCTTGTTCTTGTTTAGTTCATCAAGGTATTCCTCTCTAGATGTTATCACACTGATTAACTCATCTTTAGATTTCTTTAAGTCTCCTTCGATTGTTTTCATATCTTCTCCATGTAGTATATTGTCGATTTCCTCCGATACACAGAAAACATCTTTGCAGGACCTGTAACCGAGTGATGAAAACATTAGGACTGTTTGTTATCAAATATATATATTCAATATATTATTATTAAACAGTACACACGACATGTGTTATAACCACAGCGGTGGTCTAAGGGTTCGATTTCCGGGCCGGGTCATACCAAAGACTTTAAAAATGATACTAGAAGTTTTCTCGCTTGGCGCTCAGCATTAAGAGGACAGTTCTAGGTCTTGTTGGCTCGGTGTTGGTATAAAGCGAGTGGGTGGGGTATCATACCATGTGACTTCGGCATGATACTTCAGAGTGACAGCGCTCAAATTAATGTCTAAAGTATACACTATCGTGACAATGTTGAAAGCAACTGTCAACACCAAACAACAACAACAACAACATGTGTTAAAAGTCTGTAAACAACGGTGGATTGGGCAGACTGTTTTTGAAGCAAATAATATTAGCCAAGATGATAACATGACAAATAACAAACTAGTATTTAAGAGATGATTTCCATTAAAAAACCGGTGAACACTAGTTTTTTTTTTTAAATTTTGAGATAATATTTGAAAATAAGGCCATTAAGTATATTGCAATAGAAGCTCTGATATTATATGAACCGCTCTTGAGTCCATGTCTTGAGACAGGGAATGAGTGCGGTTTTTTTGTTTTGTTTAGTTTTGCTTTTTGTTGTTTTTGTTTGTTTTTGTTGTTATTTTGAGAGACATCGGGTCGAGTTCGGGATTAAACCAGCAACCTGTGGCATGAGTGGTCAACGCTCAATCCACTACACTACCGCTCCGTTTAAAACGTTTTAAGAGATTAAACTTTAAAGTACGGAAACTTAGGTAACTTAGCTATAAACATGATGTGAGTTTATTTGTTTAAGAGTTTTGGTCACATGTAAATCATAAAAGTTTGTTTGGAAACAGATACAAAAATCTGAGCTAAACATAAAAGTTAACTGGACAATGCCATCAATATATATTACTGAAGAACACAATAGATTTTTTAAAAACAAGTAAACCCGAGCTCAACATATAACTTCAGTCTAATATTCAAGAGGTTAAAGTATTTTAGGTAACTTAGCAATATACATTGTCTGTATAACATGATATGAATGTGTTAATGAAGTCCAATCATTATTACATGAGCAGTTTGTTCTGAAACATAGAAAAGGCAGAGTTGAACACCAAACCTCAACCTGAGGTTAAAGTATGGAAACTAAGGTAACTAAGCAATATACATTGTTTGTATGATATGAATATGTTCATAAAGTTTGATCACTACAACATGGGCAGTTTGTTCTTACACAGAGAAAAGAAATAACTGAACATAAAACTTTAACAGCGAAGACGTTAGGTTCATGACAATAGCTCTTCGTTTTTTATTTTCTCAATAAATATGAGCTAATAAAATGTACACATGAAAACACATTTACTTAAAATGCACACATAAATAACATTTAGACTAAATGTGCACACACAAAATACATACAGGAATACACATTTACACAAAATATATACAAGAATACACATGTACACAAAATATACACAATAATACACAAGATTCAAGCAGCAGGAATACATAGTTTCATAAAATACAGAAATACACATTTCCACACAGGAATACACATTTACACAAAATGCAAGCAAAAATACGTTTACACAAATTACACATATGAATACATATTTACACTAACTACACACAATACACATTTGCACAAAATGCACACAGCAATACACATTTACACACAATAATACACAATACACATTTATACTAAATGCACAGAGGAATACATAATTACACAAAATACACACAGGAATATACATTGACACAAACTGTACACAAAATAGACAATGGCATTGACCGCTCAAGCTTAAGATTGTGGATTCGATCCTAGCTTGATAAGATAACCTCTCAATAAACAATCCCCAGTCCAGAAAACAGACTCAAGAGTGGCTCTGTGAAACAGGCTCTGAGCTTACTTCGCAAACGAGCTGGTATGAACGAGATTACACAGTGACACAAAACGCATACAGTATGTACCTTTACACTAAATGCTTTCAAAGAATACATACTTGTACAAATCCACTCGCAGGAACTGAATACACAGTATACAAAATAAGAAAGGAATACATTTGTATTCAAAATTCACACAGGAATACACTTTCATATAACATGCACACATAGGAAAACATTTTTAAGAAAATGCACACAAGAATAGATATTTAAAACTGAACTCTGAATATACATTAACACTAAAACCATACAGGAATACACATTTACACTGCACATTACTATACAAAAATTGAACTCAGAATATACATTTACACTAAAACCATACAGGAATACACATTTACAATACACATTACTATACGAAAACTGAACACATAATATACATTTACACTAAAACCATACAGGAATACACATTTACACTGCACATTACTATACGAAAACTGAACACATATTATACATTTACACTAAAACCATACAGGAATACACATTTACATTTACACAACACATTACTGCACGGAAACTGAACACATAATATACTTTTACACAAAAAAACCAATGTCACTGTTAAGTGTCACATGCCCCCAAACATGTCATGATGTTATGTTGATCATTTGTAGCAAGTATCATTAAAATTCATCTATGCATGACAAAGTTACAGGCCAAATACGAAATCTCACATAAACTCAGAGTGTTGTCAAACAAACTCAAATTGTGACCTTGACCTTTGAGGTACGGGTGTGGGTCTTACTCGCGACATGTCGTCATGTTCTGTTGATCATTTGTTGCAAGTATCAACAAAATCCATCTATGCGTGACTAAGTTACAGGCCGGAAACGAAATACCGGACGGAAGGACGGACATTCTGGTGGAAGTGATGTTGTGGGGTGCAGTTTTTATATGTTATAAAACATCTTTTTTTTCATAAAACAAAACAAAACCTATTTTCTATCTAACCCTAATGTCACAAACCTTGAGATCCAACCCTAATGACACTAAAAAAGAATGAAAAAAGGTGGGAAAAAAAGTAAAAGAAAAATGTGAAAAAAATAAAATTAACCCCACAATGCCATTTGGACGGGTTTTCGCACTTGTGGGGTGAACATTGCACCCCACAAGTACCAAAAAAAAACACAATGCCATCTGTACTGGCAACGCAACCCACAACTGCCGCTCCAGACGGACGGAAGGACGGACGGACGGACGCTGCGATTACTATATACATTTTTACACAAAATACACCACATATTGCTACACGAATACTAAACAAACACTAAACATTTACACTGAAACTACACAGCAGTACAGGAAAATACACACAGGATAAACATTAAATACATTAAATACACATATTGACAAAAAATACACACATTGACAAACAATACTCACATTGAAAAAAATACACATATTGACAAATAATACACACAATGACAAAAATACACACATTGACAAATAATACACACATGGATACATATTTACACTCACACCACACATTACTACACGAAAACATTTACATACGAATTCACAAATATGCACCAAGAAAACACATTAAAACAATAGGCATTAAACAATATACACTTACACCATATTCGCACCTACAATACAAATTTACACAATAGGCACACCTTGAATACACAGTTACAAAAAATGTACACCCATCCTACATATTTACATAAACTTCATACCTACACTACACATATACACAAAATGTACAACCATTCTACATATTTACATAATTTTCACACCTACACTACACATATACACAAAATGCACACACATACTACATATTTACATAAATTTCACACCTACAATACACATATACACAAAATGTATAACCATTCTACATATTTACATAAACTTCACATATAAATTACACATATACACAAAATGCACACCCATACTACATATTTACATAACCTTCACACCTACAATACACATATATACAAAATGCACAACGGGGTCCAATACTACATATTTACATAACCTTCACACCTACAATGCACATATACACAAAATACACACCCATACTACATATTTACATAAACTACACACATCAGTTACACATATACACGAAATGCACACCCATACTACATATTTACATAACCTTCACACCTACAATACACATATACACAAAATGCACACCGAGGACCAATACTACATATTTACATAACCTTCACACCTACAATACACATACACACAAAATGCACCCCAGGGTCCAATACTATATATTTACATAACCTTCACACCTACACTACACATATACACAAAATGCACACCCATAATACATATTTACATTAACACCACATCTACAATACACATATACACAAAATGCACACCGGGATCCTATACTACATGTTTACATAAACTTCACACTTACAATTACACATATACACAAAATGCACACCCATACTACATATTTACATAAATTTCACATTTATAATACACATATACACAAAAATAAAAACCCATAATATATATTTACATAAACTTCACATATACAATACACATATACACAAAATACACACCCATACTACATATTTACAAAAACTTCACACCTACAATTACACGTATACATAAAAATGCACACCCATAATACATTGTAAATATTTACATGAACTTCACACCTACAATTACAAATATACACAACATTCACACCCATACTACATACAAGCCTACAATGTACATTTGCACAAAATGCACATCGAGAATACATATTTACACAATAGACACAACCAGAATACACATTTCGCTAAAAGCACATAAAAATACACATTTACACAACCAGAATATACATTGTAACAATGGTACATGTAACAACCAGTATATACATTAACACAATAGGCAAAATTAGAATAAACATTTACACAACAGGCACAACTAGAATACACATTTACACAATAGACACAAAAACCACAATACACATTAACACAATAGATACACCAGAATAAACATTTTCACCATAGGCAAAACCATAATACACATTTACAAAATGACACAACTAGAATACACAATGACACAATAGGCGCAACAAGAATAAACATTTACACACTAGGCACATCCAGAATACACATCTATACAATAGGCACAACCAAAATACACATTTATAAAATCACCACAATCACAATACACGTTTACGCATTAGACACACCAAAATACACATTTTCACCATAAGCACAACCAGAATGCACATTTACACAATAGGCACAAACAGAATACACATTTACATAATCGGCACAATAAGTATACACATTTACACGAAAGACACAACGGAATACACATTTACACAACCAGAATACAATTTACACAAAAGGCACAACCAGAATACACATTTACATAATCGGCACAATAAAAATACACATTTACACGATAGACTCAACAGGAATACACATTTAAACAACCAGAATACACATTTACACTATAAGCAAAACCAGGCTGCATATTTACACAATAGGCACAACCAGAATGCACATTTAAACAAAAGTCACAATCAGAATATGCATTACACAAAAGTCACAATCAGAATGCACATTTACTCAATACGCACAACCAGAATGCACATTTACACAAAAGTCACAATCAGAATGCTCATTTACAAAATAAGCGCAACCAGAATACACATTTACACAATTGTCACAATCAGAATACACATTTCCACAATAGGCACAACCAGAATACACAATAGTCACAATCAGAATGCACATTTACACAATAGGCAAAACCAGAATGCACATTTACATAATATACACAGCCAAAAAAAAACATAATAAAAGAGGGACAACCAGAATACACATTGACAATATAAATACATCCGCAAGACACATTCTCAATAGGCACATTCAGAATACACATTTACACACTAGGCACAAACCAGAATTCACATTAACACAAGAGGCACAACCAGAATACACATTTACAATATAAATACGCCCACAAGGCACATTCACAATAGGCACAACCAGAATAAACATTTACACAATAGGCAAAACCAGAATACATATTAACACAATGGACACAACAAGAATACACATTTATACAAAATGCACAACCAGAATACACATTTACATAATATAAATACCAACAATACACATTAACACAACAGGCACAACCAAAAACACATTTTCACAATAGGCAAAAGCCAGAATACATATTTACACAATGGACCAACCATAATACACATTTACACAATAGGCATAACAAGAATACATTTACACAATTGGCACAGCCAGAATACACACTTACACAATAGACACAACCAAAAATACACATTTACACAATAGACACACCCACAATACCCATCTAAAATATAAATACCCGTTATACACATTCAAAATAGGCACACCCACAATACACATTTACACAATTGGCACAACCAGAATCCACATTTCCCAAGTAGACAAACCCTTAATAAATATTTAAAGAATAGGCACAACTAAAATACACATTTACACAATAGGCTCACCCACAATACACATTTAAAATATAAATTACACCCGTAATACACATTCACATTAGGCACACCAACAATACACATTTACACAATAGGCAAAACCAGAATACACTTTTACACAATGAAAACAACCAGAATACACATTTACATAATCGACACAAGCAGAATATGTGTTTACACAATAGGCACAACCAGAACATAATTTGCACAATAGGCACACTCTGAATAAATACCTACACAATAGCCACTATCACAATACACATTTATACAATATATGCACCCACAATGCACATTTACACAATAGACCCAACCACAATACACATTTACACAAAATGCACATTTTAATACATATTTACACAAAATGGACACAGAATACACATTTACACAATATATGCACCCACAATACATATTTACACAAAATGCACATTATAATACATATTAACACAAAATGGACACAGAATACACATTTACACACTATTCTCTTTATTTCATATACCCGTACCCATAACCGGCCGATGATCCATTCCGCAAGTACACGTTAACAATATAATACATAAACTTTATGTAAACAAATTTAATTGATTTGCAGTGCAATATCGACAAAACATTATTACACAATATGTTACTTTACCTGTGCTTAACGTCCATACAAACAGAGCAGCCTATCTGATCGTGGTTTTGACAGTACATATCCACCAACTTAGGATGTATGCTGCATCTCTCCGTCGGCAATGTCACCTTGGATCCATCTGTAGGGAACTCCGAGCTATCAAGTATCCTATGTCCGGATAATACGGGAAGGTCATCGTGAAACTCGACACACGTAGAACAGTAAAAGTCTTTACAATCCTTACAGTATTTTGTAGCTCTGTTTCTGTTTTTTCACACAGGGCGAACACACTAAATCGAAATATTCGTCGGAACATTTCACTGTCCGCCCTAATAGGTGTAACCCCACCATTGATTTTTGTTCTTTATTCTATAGTAAATAATAAAAGTTTGAAGGCTTGTCATTCATAGAGGGTCCCAAATGAAAGAAGTGAAACCTACATTTTACTGTTTGTCAACCTCTGCACTATCAAAATATGATGAGAAAAGTAGGGGTCATGTGTCATATAAGAGATTTTTTTTCTGCTCAGTGTGTACACTGGTGACAAAGTGAAAGTAGACTTCCGAAATCATGAATTCATACCCCAATTTCCAAGCATCATTTTTTTTTTTCTAAATTCACAATTCAAACATGACAATGCTATCAAAATGTTCAAAATACATCAATAATGCCATTCAAATAAAAAAATGAGCATTAAAAATAGGAAAATGCATTTTAAAGAAGAAGAATTGAGGATTATTTACAACCGCCATTATGCGACTACCCCACGGAAGCACTTCCTTTTTGCAATGGTGGCACTATGCCTATAAGGAAACTCTTTTTTTTTTAATTTCATAATTACCTCATTTTTGCTAAGTACTACCAATTTGAAGTAATACTGCCAAGTTGCAGGCATTAAATACTGAAACTTTTGTCAAAATACCACTTTTTACATGATCATTATATACAGGCGCGAGATGTTGACCGACATGCAATTTTGATGTGTTCGACTAATTTTACCCATAAATTTTTTTTTTTACCTAATTCCATTAAAATTTTTACACCAAAACAGTCTCATGATACACTGAAGACATTATCTTACCAAAATACATTATTCAATACAATGTACATGCTAAAAATTGCACATTTAAATCATCCAAAATAAAAAATCTTCAAAATTTTGTGATTTTTCATGAAATTTCAATGTAAATATGCACATATATGCTTTATTTGAGGCATACACTTGCCAAAATGAGTTTTTTTATGAAGCAAATGTCTCCAATTTGTCATTTAATACTATGAGAGTGTAGAAAAGAGGTTATTTTACCCACAATTAACATTTTGGAAAATCACCCCATTTCACTCAAGTCTCTCTTATAGGTGTAACCCCACATTGATTTTTGTTCTTTATTCTATAGTAAATAATAAAAGTTTGAAGGCTTGTCATTCATAGAGGGTCCCAAATGAAAGAAGTGAAACCTACATTTTACTGTTTGTCAACCTCTGCACTATCAAAATATGATGAGAAAAGTAGGGGTCATGTGTCATATAAGAGATTTTTTTTCTGCTCAGTGTGTACACTGGTGACAAAGTGAAAGTAGACTTCCGAAATCATGAATTCATACCCCAATTTCCAAGCATCATTTTTTTTTTTCTAAATTCACAATTCAAACATGACAATGCTATCAAAATGTTCAAAATACATCAATAATGCCATTCAAATAAAAAAATGAGCATTAAAAATAGGAAAATGCATTTTAAAGAAGAAGAATTGAGGATTATTTACAACCGCCATTATGCGACTACCCCACGGAAGCACTTCCTTTTTGCAATGGTGGCACTATGCCTAATAGGCCACTACCCGTCGCCATTTTTACTTGAACACTGACGATAAACAATTTTGTAGTCACGTGATTTGTTAAACACGACCTAGTTTTACATTCTCCGTAAATATATAAACGCATTGCGTGCAGTTTCGGTTTTGTTATCAGTAAGCGGTTAAATATCGTATGTTT
>CM055896.1:34494124-34732859 GCA_029582155.1 Panopea generosa
AATCTATATGACATAAGAAATATAAGAATTGGAAAACAATGTGTGTTTTTGTCACGGCCCAGTGTTGAACTCGAAAATTTTAAAATTGGCTATAAACATATATCATTATGTCAATATATACTCACTGACCCCGTGCTGAAAGGATATCTATTTAAACATACCAAAATAGTATATCTAAAAGCGCTTTCCTAACTTGGTCTGCGCGCCTTGGTTAGACTAAAATATATTCCCGCTTGAAATTGCAACATATTTTGTGACATTTTTAAATGAGTCACGTGATTTCATTTTGATTTCAATTTTATTCCTTATACAGGTTTACACCTAGTTAAAAATGTATGATTTATAACCATATAAAAAATTCTTTAAGACATTTACAGCGTTTATCTCCCACTGATATACACCCTCTAATCCGCCAATGATTGCAAATAGCGAAATCGAAACTACCGGATCAATTTTACCAGGAATACAAACTAGGTCAACGCTGCACTATAGTATCAATATCATATGACTCAGTGTTTACGTATTGAAGGGGTAATGGCAGTGATATACCTGCATTATCCGGACATGAGATACTCGGTCGGTCAGAATTCCCGACAGGTATTTCAAAGGTATTGGTGCCACTGCCGACGGAGAGATGCAGTACACATCCTACTAAACTGATGGACATGTACTGTCAAAATAATGATCAGATAGGCTGCCATGTCTGTATGACCGTAAAACACAGGTAAATACATTTATTTATCAGTAAATGTTTAGTTCACAAACAACAATTGAGTAAACTCTATAAAACAAACGAGGGGTGATACAAAAGTTCTGAAACATTATTTATTTTCATTTTGCACAGTCATAATTTAAATTTTGGTAGATCTAGTCTTTCGGAAAGTTACCCAACATGACCGAATACACGTTTCCTATTTGGTGACCCATGACTTGGGCACGTGATTTAAGCCGTCACGTGACAGTGCTAGCAATGACCCGGTGATATCATCCTTTAACTTTTATCTGTTTCGTAGCGATTAACCTGTAGTGTATCCTTTACAAAGAGGAAGAGTCGAACATCGCAGGGAACCAAATCCGGACAGCAGAGCATTATACGTCCTACGTTATATCTCCTGAGTACTTTTAACTTCACTTACCTCTCATCGCTAAGGTCATGAGTCCAACACTCGGTCTAAACACTTTAAATGTTGACAGCGGCTCTGCTCAGATTAGTTTTGAGGTTCCAATCAGAGAAATAAAACTGGGTGCCATATATATGTTATGTGTTAAAAGTGACATTAAACTCCATTTAGCTTATTTTTCTGAAACCACCGGGTCATTGTGTCAAAGGAGACGTTAAACCCGATTCAGCTTCTTTTTCTGAAACCACCGGGTCAGTGTGTCAAAATAGACGTTAAACCCCATTCAGCTTCTTTTTCTGAAACCACCGGGTCAGTGTGTCAAAATAGACGTTAAACCCCATTCAGCTTCTTTTTCTGAAACCACCGGGTCAGTGTGTCAAAATAGACGTTAAACCCCATTCAGCTTCTTTTTCTGAAACCACCGGGTCAGTGTGTCAAAATAGACGTTAAACCCCATTCAGCTTCTTTTTCTGAAACCACCGGGTCAGTGTGTCAAAAGAGACGTTAAACTCCATTCAGCTTCTTTTTCTGAAACCGCCGGGTCAGTGTGTCAAAAGTTATGTTAACCCCCATTCAGCTTCCCTTTCTGAAACCTACGGGTCAGTGTGTGTTATAAGTGACGTTAAACCAAATTCAGCTTCTTTTTCTGAAACCACCAGGTCAATTTGTCAAAAGAGACGTTAAACTCCATTCAGCTTCTTTTTATGAAACCGCCGGGTAAGTGTGTGTTAAAAGTGACATTAAACCAAATTCAGCTTCTTTTTTCTGAAACCACCAGGTCAATTTGTCAAAAGGGACGTTAAACTCCATTCAGCTTTTTTTCTGAAACCACCGGGTCAGTGTGTCAAAAGGGGCATTAAACTCCATTCAGCTTCTTTTTCTGAAACCGCCGGGTCAATGAGTCAAAAGTGATGTAACCCCTATTCAGCTTTTTTTTTCTGAAACCACCGGGTCAGTGTGTGTAAAAAGTAACGTTAAACCCCATTGAGATTCTTTTTCTGAAACAACTGGGTTTATGTGTCAAAAGTGACATTAAACCCCATACAGCTTCTTTTTCTGTAACCATCGGGTCATTGTGTCAAAAAGTGACGTTAATGTCCATTTAGCTTCTTTCTCTGAAACCGCCGTCAAAAGTGACATCAAACTCCATTCAGCTTCTTTTTCTAAAACCTCCGGGTCAGTGTGTGTTAAAAGTGACGTTAAACCCCATTCGGCTTCTTTTTATGAAACCACAGTGTGTCAAAAGTGACATTAAACCCGATAAAGCTTTTTTTATGAAACCACTGGGTCAATGTGTCAAAAGAATAAGCGGGGCGGTGGTCTAATGGATAGAGTGTTGACCGCTCACGCCAGAGGTTCACGCCAGCATCTTTTTCTGAAACCACTGGGTCTATACGTGTTAAAGTGACGTTAAACCCCATTCAGCTTCTTTTTCTGAAACCACCGGGTCAGTGTGTCAAAAGTGACGTTAAACCCCATACAGTTTCTTTTTCTGACCCCTACCCCAGGTCAACGTGTCAAAAGTGATGTTAAACTCCATTCAGCTTCTTTTTCTGAAACCACCGGTCAATTTGTCAAAAATGACGTTAAACGCAATTCGGCTTCTTTTGGTGAAACCAACTGGTCATTGTGTCAAAAGTGACGTTACAACCCATTCATATTCTTTTCCCAAAACCACCGGGTCAGTGTGTCAAACATGCTTTGTTATACAACACGCTCGTGATACATTACAGTTACAAGGCATATTGCATGAATATTTAATTACACGTGTTTAATTCAGTGTGTAATGTATTACATGTGTTAATCATATTATGTAAATATTTAATTACACGTGTTTAATTCAGTGTGTAACGTATTACATGTGTTTAGCTTATCATATTATGTAAATATTTAATTACATGTGCTTAATTCAGTGTGTAATGTATTACATGTGTTTAGTTAATCATAGTATGTAAATATTTAATTACACGTGTTTACTTCAGTGTGTAATGTATTACATGTGTTTAGTTAATCATAGTATGTAAATATTTAATTACACGTGCTTAATTCAGTGTGTAATGTATTACATGTGTTTAGTTAATCATACTATGTAAATATTTAACTGTACATGCTTAGTTCAGTGTGTAATGTATTACATGTGTCTAGTTAATTATATATATTTGTTTAATTGCATGTGCGTAATTTATTACATGTATGTAGTTTATTATACGTGTGAAGTTAATTACATAGACGTGTTTAGGGTAACATATAGACACTGAAAATATTATACGCAAAATGAGCCTAATACATTTGAGATATGTGATTGATTGATTGATTGATTGAATATTTAGTGTCATTTTTAGCTCTACTGGCCAAAGGCCAGAAATGCTTATGCGATGGCGCGTTGTCTGTCGTCCGTCGTCTGTCGTCTGTCGTCTGTCGTCTGTTAGCAGCACTTTCTCTGAAACCACTAGGCCATTTAAAGTGAAACTTCACATTGGCGTTTCTATTGCATATGAAACTATACAGAAGATTATTTTTTTTCGATCTGAAATTCAAGATGGCCGCCGGTACTAAAAATAGTCCAAAACTTAAGAAATCTTCTTCTCATGAACGGCCCAACAGATTTTCAAAATGTTTATGTTGTAATGATGACCAACTATAGTTTTGTTAGATCTATTCAAATGGTGTCCCTAGGGTTAAATATGACCCCGCTCCGACGGTTCAATTAGGAGACACATGTCATTATAATATTTTTTTATTTTTATTTTTTAAAATGGAAATGATTTTGCCTATATCTTCACAGAAGCATTGTTTGGTGAAGGAGGTCTAGATTTGTAAAAATGACTGGGTTCCTATGTCTTAAGGGGTCAGGAGGGGCCCCAAAAGGGTACAAATTGGGAATTAGTAAAATCGTAAGAACCGGTGTCAGATTTGTACATATTTGATATAAATTATCCTTATGTGTAGGGGTTTGATTTCAGATAAGAATTTAGGGGCTAAAATATATAGGGGCCCTGTAAGGGGACTTAGAATTCTACATAGAGATACTGTGGGAAAACAGAAAATTCTCTTTTTTTTCATTTATTCTGAAAGCACTAAGCCAATTAAACTGAAACTTCACATGGATGTTTCTATTGCATAGGAGACTATACAAAAAAATTTTTAATCTAAAATTCAAGATGGCCACCGTTACTAAAAATAGTCCAAAACTTAAAAAATCTTCTTCTCATGAACGGTCCAACCGATTTTCAAAATGTTTATGTGGTAATGATGACCAACTATAGTTTTGTTAGATTTGTTCAAATGGTGTCCCTAGAGTTAAAAATTAACCCCGCCCCGATGTTTCTATTGCATAGTAGAATTTCAAAAAGTGCTATGGCCACTATGAGTCAGTAGAGCGTCCTCAGGCCCTCTTGGGCCTCTTGTTATGCCATCGAGGGCTAACAGACGATCAGTTAACCTAACCACTGTTTCCTGGGATTAACCAGTACTCGAGCACACCCTGTCTCCGCAAGTAACTGCTACCTTTCCCACTTGAAGCAGTGAAGAGAGACGAATGATAATGAGACACAATGTCGTATATCAATCAACACGGAGACTGTTGCCAATCGGGGGATTCGAACTCACGACCCCTGGATTGATAGTCAGACGCGTAACCGACTGAGCTAATCGGGCCCGGCTTTGAGATAGGTGATACTTTAACACAACGAGATACGATTTGATACATGTACCTTAAAACAATGAGATACGATTTGATAACACAGATAAGGCAATGTCAGAATGTGAAGTGTGTTGGTAGTATCTATTTGATGTACGTGTGGTGTGTCTAGTGTATTATATGTTAGGCAATGTCAGGATGTGAAATGTGTTGATAGTATCTATTTGATGTACATGTACGTGTGGTGTGTCTAGTGTATCATATGTTAGGCAATGTCGGGATGTGACGTGTGTTGATAGTATCGATTTGATGTACGTGTAGTGTGTCTAGTGTATCATATGTTAGGCAATGTCAGGCTGTGAAGTGTGTTGGTAGTATCTATTTGATGTACGTGTGGTGTGTCGAGTGTATTATATATGAGGCAATGTCTGGCTGTGAAGTGTGTTGATAGTATCTGTTTGATGTACGTGTTGTGTGTCTAGTGTATCATGTAGGTATGACAGTCTTATTTTTATAATATCACATGATGTCACAGAAGGAAAACGTGACAAAGTGTTTTATACACTTTATAGCAGCAGCAGCAGCAGCAGCAGCAGCAGCAGCAGCAGCAACAGCAGCAGTAGTAGTAGTAGAAGTAGCATAAACAGTAGAAGTATTTGTAGAAGAAGTAGTAGTAGTAGTAGCAGTAGTGGTAATAGTAGTAGTACATTGTAGTAGTAGCAGTAGACGCAGTACTAGTAGTAGTAGTAGTAGTAGTTGCAGTAGAAGTAAGTTGTAGCAGAAGTAGTAGTAGTAGTAGTAGCTGCAGTAGAAACTGTAGCAGCAGTAGTAGCAATAGTGGAAGTAGTAGTAGAAATAGTAGCAGAAGTAGTAGTAGGAGCAGTAGTAGTAGTAGTAGTAGTAGTAGTAGTAGTAGTAGTAGTAGTAGTAGTAGAAGTAGTAGTAGTAGTAGTAGTAGTGGAAGTATTAGTAATAATAGTAGTAGTAGTAGTAGTAGTAGTAGTAGTAGTAGAAGCAGTAGTACTACTACTACTGGTAGTAGTATTAGTAGTAGTAGTTGTAATAGTAGTAGTAGTAGTAGTAGTAGTAGTAGTAGTAGTAGTAGAAGTATCAGTAAAAGTAGTAGTAGTAGTAGTAGTAGTAGTAGTAGTAGTAGTAGTAGTAGTAGGGGTGGTGGTAATAGTGGTAGTAGTAGAAATAATTGCGGTAGTAGTAGTAATGGTAGTAAAAAATAAAAGACGAAAATATAGTAGTTATATCTTGGACAAGTTCTTAAACTGGCCAAATCTGATAATTAAAGTCAGATGTACGGCCCTTGAAGCATAAAAAATGCACTATTTGACCTTGTGTGCACTCTAGTACCTGCATTTTCATTTGATCCTCTCCAATGATACAGTTGATATATCCATACTATCTTAGATCGGATGTACTGTATAAAATACAATGTATTGAAAATATCAACAACTCGAATAGGTGATATTACCAACTCAAATATGTGATAAAACCAACTTTAAAACGTGATATCCTCAACCCTAATACGGGATATCATCAACTGGAATACATGATATCACCAACTCCAATACGTGATACCACCATCGCGAATATGTGATATCATCAACTGGAATAAGTGTTATCAGCAACTCTAATATGTGATAAAACCAACTTTAAAACGTGATATCCCCAACCCAAATATGGGATATCACCAACTTTAAAACGTGATATCACCAACTCCAATACATGATACCACCAACGCGAATATGTGATATCATCAACTGGAATACGTGTTATCACCAACTTTAGTACGTGGTATCACCGACTTCAAAACATGATATAACCAACTCAATTATGTGACAACACCAACTCGAATATATGATATCACCAACTTTAATACGTTATATCACTTATTCGAAAACATGACATCTCCTATTGAATGTTTGATATCAAGTATTCGAATATGTGACATTACCAGTTCAAATACAAGTTTCAAAAAAGGTATTTAAAAGTAAAGCGACGCCTTATAAATGTTTATCGTATGTTGTAATAGTAAAGCTATGATATAAATTGTAGAATATTGTCCCCATAGGCAAACAATTAAGAAAAAGTATCAAATCAGTTAAAATACATGTGGATTAATTCTTATTGGTTATCTTTACAGATCATGCAAAGATTTGTTATACATACCTGAGGAAATCGAGAACATTCTTCGAGATGATGAGATGAAACAATTACAAGAAGATAGGAAGAAGGCCAATAACAAATTAAGTTGTATGTCAGAAGCACGACAGGCTGATTTGAATGACATTAATAGCCAAAAGTCTGCCACCTTGGACCTGATACACGACTTCAGGTTGAAGATCAATAGCAGATTAGATGAACTGGAGAAGATAACAAGAGAAACGTTCCAATCAAAGCAGGAGAATATTCAAAGTAAAATAAAATCTGAAATCACGTCTATGAATGATGTCGTGAAAGAGATGGAGGCGTGTCAACAGCAACTGCTGTCGGCAGTGAAAAATCGATCCCAACAGTTTGTATGCTTGAAAAAATGTCAAGAAAAAAATAATCGAGGCGGAAAAATCAGTACCGAGATAGCTAAAAATCAGAATGCTTGTATTGAGTTTATGAAAGATGAAAGTATCATGAACTTATTGGGTGGACTTAAGTCACTGGGAAACATCACTGAGAAAACAAGTTCTAGATCTGTTCAGGTTCAGCAGCACAGTGCGCTGTATAAAGTAACAGGACGTCACGAGTATAACGTTAGTACAAGGTCTGGTTATATGTCTGGTTCCTGTATTCTGACAGACGGTACTTTACTACTGTCATACTGGAACATGCAGAAACTAGTGAGACTGGAAAGTTCCACCTATGAAGTGATAGACGAGTGTAATATGCCTTACTCTTCTATAGCAGTATGTGAAATAAGTCCACAAGAAGCAGGTGTAACATTGGACAACAGCACCATACAGTTGGTATCTTTGGGAAGTAAGATGGCGCCAACTCGATCAATAAAGATGAGTCATTATTGTGTGAGGCTTGCCGTCAGTAATGGGGAGATGTTCGTATCAGACCAGGGTAACAACGTCTATGTACATGACACATCCTGGACACTGCTGAGAACAATATGTAAGGATCAATCTGGAGCAGATATTTTCTCTAGTACCAGACATATTACAGTGAGTGATGACGGCATCAAGATTTATGTTGCCGATAATAACAAAGGTGTGATTGTTCTGGACAGGAATTGGAGAGTACTCTCGCGGTTTTGTGATCCCGAGTTGTCTGGTGCATGGGGAGTATGTACAGATGGGTGTGGTAATATGTTTGTATGTGGTAACATATCTGACAATGTTGTACAGATTGGACCTAGCGGAGATAAAGTTGGTGTGATAGTGAATCAGTCAGATGGTATTTCAAAGCCTTTCTCAGTGTGTTATGACAGGTTAACATCTAGAATGATAGTTAACAATAGGAACACTAAAATCAATGTTTACGACCTGGATCAAACAGAGAAACAATAAAAACATTGAATGTTTGTGATTCCTGAGATAAGAACTATAAATCAATATATTCATTTTAAGCACGTGATAAAAACTGATGTAATAGTAAAACAGCCAGGTGTTATTTCAGCTCCGCCATCAGTGTATTACGACAGGTCAACATCTAGAATGATAGTTACTAACCAAAACATTTATAACATCAAGGTGTTTTATTTAGTTTAAGATTGCAAAATAAAACATTAAACGGTTGTGGTTCACGAGATACAAAACCTTTAGTTATTGTCACTCTGAAGTTCGTGATGAAACTGGTGTGATACCAAAACAATCAGATAATCGTTCACGTCTTCTGCCAATATGTTATGATAGACAGATTAATAGCTAGAATGAAAGTTATCAACAACTAAAGAAGTACAATTTCAGCTTAATGTATATGTAGCAAAAAATAAACCGAAATAAACGAAATAATTATGTGGTTTATAAGACAACAAAGTATTGTTAAATATAATTAAAATAATGCGATTGTAATATTGATCATACGACAACAGTTTGGACCTCAATGGGACACGACCAGTTGACTGTGTGTTCCGGCCGTGCATAATGATGTATGCAGACTAACCCTTCCGAATATACCACAAGTAGCTGTTTATAGATTGGTTTCCTGAAACTTATAAGTGTTACCATAACGTCAATTCTGGATCACTGTATGTTCTACAATAGATGAAGAATCACTCTATTAATACACGCGTATTACTCGAAGTAACAATTAGTCACAATTCAAACAGAGTGAAATGAGTAACCACGGATTATCATTATTGTTGAGTTACATGGTGATGTAGAAATGGTAATCGGAGTTAATCAAAAATAATATAATTATGTTAGAGGGACACACGGCGATGTTGAGTTACAGGGAGATGTAGAAATGGTAATCGGAGTTAATTAGTAATAATTTAATTATGTTAAAGGGACACACGGCGTTGTTGTGTTACAGGGTGCTGTAGAAATGATAATCGGAGTTGATCAATCATAATATAATTATGTTGAAGGGACACACGGTGATGTTGAGTTACATGGTGTTGTAGAAATGGTAATCAGAGTTAATCAATAATAATTTAATTATGTTAAAGGGACACACGGCGTTGTTGTGTTACAGGGTGCTGTAGAAATGATAATTGGAGTTGATCAATCATAGTATAAATATGTTAAAGGCAATGTTGAAACCCATCTTAATAATATCAACACATCAAATTAATATTTACGCATATTGGATCTGCTTCAGTATTTTACATAATTATTCCCTATTCTGAAATCGAAATAAAATGAAGGATTTGAAAACACACTGGTGTATTTTAATTCCATCTTTGCTAAATTTATCATGTAGATATATATTTCAGAATTAGATAGTTCAACATACAATTTTACACAACTGCCGTTTGTCCCTTTTAGGCCATATATATTCTGAGTTGTATCACTAACAGACACATTTTATTTCTCTAAATGTTGGTAGCCTATGATAGTAAAGAACACACGAGTTGTGTCCCTTTCTAAATAAAAATACGAAATTCCGGCCTACATGCATACTAATGTTATACTATTATTCTATGTATGTGTGTATGTATGTGTGTTTGTGAGTATGTCCGTGTGCGTGTGAAAATGACAAGTAAGCATTCCTATTATAGTTCTGGTTAATGTATGAATCATGTTAATACTTTGTATTGTTTGTTTTTTAAGACCATTGAAATGTCGATCTAAAATATCTAAGTCACAATGACATGTTAAGTTTACGATAACAATTTGTTTTATTGTTTGATTAAGTTTGCGATTCTGACATAACCAGTTAATAAAATAAGTGAATAGAAATATTGTCTTTGTTGTGGGTTTTTATTCAGCTCAAAATCTCTACAATTTTTTTTTATTTTTGGGATACTTTATTATATATAATTAAAAATAATGTGTTCGACCCAACGAAAAGGCATAACTACGTATTATTCTGAGCCCGATAACTTAATAATATGTCGGACCCAGTAAAAGTATTGTAACAGTTAATTTAAAATATATAAACGCATCAACAGTTCCGTGTATATAACTGTATATAGAACATTATGTGAGACACTTCTTTGACGCCACACATTATATATAAATATTCGCGGCGAAAAGTATGTCTGACACAAGTGACGCAGTACTCTAAAGATGGAATTCATTTGCGTCGAAGAATAAATTGACCGATATTTTCAGTAAGATTTGAAATTTCGAGAAATCGTCTGCCTCTTATTCGTGAAATGAGCCTTAAAAAAGATTTGTTAATTGTAGTTTACCTTCTTTCCTCGCAAATTTAAATGTTTTTATGTTATGATTTGTAAAGAGCAGCGAAGCAAGGTTGGCATGATGTGGATTTGAACTCCCAGTCCCTGGGTTGACAGCCAGACGTGTTACCGACGGCGGGATTGTCTGACTTTCATGTCTGTATTAACAGATCAATGAATTAAAGATGTTTGGTTTAAACATATTTATTCATTCAAATGTACATATATACACATAAGTTTAGGTATAAATATGGATGAGAACGGAAGATAAAATCTTATAAAGTTCTTTTCCATGACATATCAATTGTGAACAAATTTGGCAGATTATCAACAATTTGATTGATGCTCTCACCATTACGAATATAATATAGTTCAAAATATATTTAATAAAAATGTTTAACATACTTTTAGGAATACTGTTTCTGATATATTTAAGAAACTTAGAAAATGAAAGATGTTTGACACGAATAGATAAGATAACAAAAGTCTCACAACGTGTTTTTGTATGTATGTGCGTGTGCAAGTGTAATTATGAGCGCTAGAGTGCACATTACATCAATACAAACAATATTAGACAATTAAATATCCGTAACCCCGGTGTCGTACAGTATTTTGACCCAGTGGCCATGGTAAAGAGCCCCCACCCCCTCCGCCATTTTTTTTTAATTTAACTGACTGCAATGATGAATCTCTTTTAGAATCACAAATACTAGAACAATTTATGGTCAAATAACACAATTATAATATGATAGCAACTAAACATGGAGAGATGAGATGATACAATGGCCATAGTAAAGTGACCCCACTCCCCAAAATTTATTTTTTAAATTTTAACTGTTATGATGAATGTCTTGTAGATTATTGACTGCTGAAACAAATTTTAATCACAAAACACATGTTTTATTTGATAATCACTAAACATGAAGAGATGCGGGGGGACAATATGCACTGGCCATGGTAAAGTGAACCCTCTCTCCCAAATTTATTTTTATTAAATTTAACTGTTATGATGAATTTCTTGTAGATTCATGAATGCTAAAACAAATTATAATCACATAACACATGTTTAATGTGATAATCACTAAGTATAAAGGGGGGGAGGGGGTCAGTATACAATGGCCATGATAAAATGACCCACCCCCTCCCCCAAAATATATTGTAGATTCCTGAATTCTTAAACAAGTTATAATAATTTAACACATTTTCTAATGTGATAATAACTAAACATGAAGAGATGACGTGGGTAGTGGGAGGAGGGTCACTTTACAATGGCCATAGTAAAGTGACTTCCCCCCCCCCTCAATTTTTTTTTTTAACTTTAACTATTATGATGAATTTCTTGTAGATTCATGAATGATAAAACAAATTATGATCACAAAATACATAATAATCACCAAACACTAAATCACTAAACATAAAAAGATGTGGGGTCGGGGAAGTCACTTTACAATGGCCATGGTTAAGTGACTCCCACCCCTCCCCCAATTTTTCTTTTTAAAATTTAGCTGTTATGATGAATTTCTTGTAGATTCATGAATGCTAAAACAAATTTTGATCACATAACACAATTGCAATTTGAAAGCAACTAAACATGGAGAGATAAGGGGGACAAGTGGGGCTAGAGCACAATGGCAAGTGACACCTCTCCCAGTCCCACCGCACTAATCATTCTTTAATGAGTATATTGATGTTGATAAGTATCTTATAATTTCACTATTCCAGTAAAGGGTCCTGGGATATAGATATAAAAAAAATATTTATCAAAAGATGTATCAATAAACAATGATTAGTCCTTAAACTAAGATAAACGTAACTTTATTGGTGATAAATCAGGGGAGAGGGGAGGTCAATATACTATAGGTGTGGGTCATTTTACTATAGCTGCAAAATGACCCCGGTGTCGTTTTACTATATAGTATTTTGACCCCGGGGTCATTTCACAGAGGGGTCAAAATACTATACAACACCGGCACTTAGTATCCAGTTTAGCCAACCTTGGTAGCTTTTCATTGTGACGAACGTGCAAATATTACTTGCCACTGGTTAAAAACAGTTAGTCAGCATCACAAGTCGTATTAATTACTTAAAACATCTTACGAAACAGACGGATCATCTGCAAGAAGTCATTCACCTGATTTCAAGTGTCACTTCTTTTTCAATTTTGAATGGACTAAGCATATGCAAATTTAAACATGTGAAAAATGAATTATCTGTTTTCCTCCGCTGTAACTATACCCCAAATAGACACCAGTCCTTTATTTGAATAATCTTAAAAGCTTCAAAGCGGAGCGGTAGTCTAATGGATAGAGTGTTGGCCGCTCAGGCCAGAGTTTGCGGGTTCGATCCCAAACTCGACCCGATGCCTCTCATAAAACAACACACAGTACAGGTTCTACCAAGGAAACGGACTCGAGAGCGATTCATATAAGCTCTGAGCTTTCATCGCAATCGAGCTAAAATAAATTAGTATAAACTAAACTTTAAAGCTTTCTCATAATTATAGATATTTTATACTAAATTTGAACAAAGGAACATGTTCGCGAAGCTCAAATTTCAGCCATATAAAATGTATTTTTAAATAGAGATTGGCGTGTTTGTATTTAAACATACTTTATTCTTTTAAAATTTATTTTTTAATTTATTGTTTTTCTAAAGAGGGTAAAAATACGTAAATATGCTCATTACCACCTCTCTCATTTTTGTCCTTTTTCTGGCATTGAATTAGTGTTTTTTTATGAAGGCATTCTTGCTATTCTGATCATTGGCTGATACACAGTGTGTAAATATTGTCTGGTAGCATGAGTGTCTTACTGTGAAACAAGAAATTGCCACTAACGTGGTCATATCCCCCCACAACCTCGTTAACCCTTAGAGGCATTTCCAGTGAAGTGGATTTAAATTATGCAAAATGAAACAGTCACCGAGCACAGAAATCACATGTAAATGCCGCAAACTGAAATATGTAGCCGACTGTAATATGATACATTGTCTTGTCCCAGTGAGCACTGGTCTGATGTTTTAAATCGAATCATAAATATGTAAGTTATCACTCTAAAACATGCGTCGATGTCGATACTTCAAACTTTCTGAGCTCGTCTAAAAATCTTCAAAAACAAACACCAGAATGCTTATTGTGTATCAGATTTGATACTGGTTTGTCTATGAACACTAAGTTCAGTGCTGGAGTTTATCTCTATACATTTTAGGTGACTTGATACTCGATCTTTTTGAATTTTTTTTTCAAAAGATCAAACGCTGGGCTGTGACGTCACGCACCCGCCATTTTTGACGGAATTCTTTGTTTACTTTATGTCAACCATGTTTGTTCTGTCACAAAGGATGGTTCCATGTCTGTTTTTTTGGCATAGTTTTGCTTAGTTCGGTTGTACACACATTTAAATCACCATGGTATCAGTGTACTACAGAGAGTAGTGGCCAACATCATGATTCCCCAAACACCATGTTTACATCGTTTACAACTGTCCCCGAGTCCATGCACAAACAAACATTGTTTAAACTCTCTAAATGGTACATACTACCTAGCCGTAAAGGTAAGAATAGAAGCAAGTTATACTTGCGTTTATTACTGGTGTCCTTGTCCCATGATGTACAAATTAACCCCGGTCCCAGACCACCAAAATACCACTGTGGCAAAGCTGTTGGGTGGAAACAGGAAGCCATCCAGTGCGACTCCTGTGACACATGGTTCCACCGAGTATGCACTGGGGTGAATCAGGCAAACTACCAAGTACATATAGAAAATAATTCATATTCATGGCCATGTCTTAATTGTGGGTTGCCGAATTTTAATTCAAGCTTTCTTGATACAAGTAATTTAATGTCTCTCTTATCTGACCCAAATATTTACAGCACTCTGGATGTATCAGATGCTGAATTTACCTTAACTTCAACACCAAAAAAGACAAATAGAAAACGTGCAGAAAACAAACCACGTAAGTTGAAATTACTTAATATAAACCTCCGCTCTATTATGAATAAAACTGGGGAATTTCATACACTGGTCGACCATGAAAAACCAGATGTTGTTATCGGGACAGAGACATGACTCTCCCCTGATATATGCTCATCGGAGTTTCTCCCAAATGGCTTCAAGCTTTTCAGAGAGGACCGAAAGGGTACACAGAAGCGCAGCGGTGGTGTATTTATCATGGTGAGTAGCACACTTATTTGCTCCCAAGAACCACAATTTAAAAGTGATTATGAGATAATATGGACTAATGTGCAGGTAACTGGAACCCAGCCACACTACATAGGTGCATATTATCGACCTCATGAATGTGATGAACATAGCCTCCTTGAACTTCGGAAATCTCTCGAGAAGGTAAGCGAGCATCCTGGTACCATATTATTAATAGGTGACTTGAACCTACCCAAAATAGACTGGAAACCAGACACACCTACTTTACTACCATCGTGCCAACATATAGGTCAGTATGAAAATTTCATAGAAATACTCAATGATTTCAACCTTATACAAGTATTTAAAGAACCTACTCGCTTCTTGATCTTTTCTTCACAACGAATGAAATACTGGTTGAGAAAGTCTCCATTTTACCTGGTCTTAGTGACCATAACATTGTAAGTGTTGAGGCTAACATTAAACCAAGACTGATGAAGATCAAACCCCATCAGGTATATATGTACAGAAAGGCAAACTGGGAGCTCTTTAGAAATAAGATGGGAACCTTTAGGGATACGTTCTTACTAAGTTGTCATGGTAAGTCGGTACAAGACCTCTGGAATGAGTTTACACTTAGACAAATTCCAATCTGAATGTGTGCCATCCAAGTTACTTAGAGGTAAGAAATCACTACCCTGGATCACACAGAACATAAGGCGGGCAATAAGAAAACGTAACAGGCTCTATGACCGTTTCAAGCGTACCAAATGCCCCAAAACCAGAAGTCAACACATCAGATGGAGGCACGTTGTCAGAAGCAAGATACAACTAGCACATAGTAAGTATTTGGAGGACTTACTAGGTATGAATACCACTGAAGACCCTGAAAATAAAAAGGTAAACACTAAGCGTCTTTTTACCTACCTAAAGAGTGCTAGGAAGGACAGTGAGGGCATCGAACCACTACAATCTGAAGGCAAGTTCACTCAGACACCATTGACAAAGCGAACATACTAAATAGACAGTTTCAGTCAGTGTTTTCAGCTAGAAACCCAATGAATAGTGATGACATAGCAACAGAACCAGGTAACAATATCACCATGCCTGACATAGACATATCCACTAACGGGGTCCTGAAGCTATTAGGCAATCTCGACCCCACCAAAGCTGCTGGCCCAGGCAGGATGAAACCTTCGGTGCTGAAGGAATTAAGATTGGAGATTGCACCAATCTTAAAGGTAATCTTTCAGCTTTCATTGGAACAGGGCCAAGTACCAAAAGAATGGACGACAGCAAACGTGACACCACTTTTTAAGAAGGGAGACAGGTCAGTTGCGGCTAATTACCGCCCAATTTCTGTCACCTGCATTCTTTGTAAGGTGTTTGAGCATATAGTAGCCTCAAACCTAGTCAAGCATCTGAACAGAAACAACATACTAAATGACATGCAGCATGGTTTTAGAGATAAAAGATCTTGTGAAACACAACTTGCTATGCTAGTAGAGGATTTGGCAAAATGTTGCAGCGAAGGTAAGCAAACAGACCTCATCCTCCTAGACTTTAGCAAGGCATTTGACAAGGCTTACCATGAGAAACTGCTCCACAAACTCAAGTCCTATGGAGTCCAAGGTAACGCTCTACACTGGATAAGAGCATTTCTCAGTGACCGGACACAGATTGTAGTTATTGAGGGTGAGGAATCTGATAAAATTGAATAAGGCTATTCGCAGACGATACAGCTGTATACCTTACGATCAACGATGATAAGACAGACAATCAGACTTTACAGACTGACCTTGACAAACTTCAGAGATGGGAAGCCTTGTGTGATATGGAATTCAATCCATCAAAATGTGAAGTTGTCCAAATAATCCCTTACTATAGTACAGTGGAACTCGTTACCTGCAGATGTTGTACTCCTGCAAGACTTTGATTCATTCAAACTTGCAGTTAGCCAGCTACAGCACACTAAACCATGAGCATTTTGAGTTTGTTTTTAATCTTCTTTTATCTTGTCGCACTGTTTTAACACCTTTACACTAGTTTTACCCTTATCCTTATTATGCTTTACTTTTTCTTGTTCTATTAATATAAGACACGACGCGCAGCTGCCTGATTATGCCTGTGAAGGCATGTGGCAAAATATAAAGATAGATAGATATATAGATAGATAGATAGATAGATAGATAGATAGATAGATAGATAGATAGATAGATAGATAGATAGATAGATAGATAGATAGATAGATAGATAGATAAACTATCTTTGACGAACAGACCCAAAGTATTCGCATGGCACATCGTCTTGGGCTGGCAAGCATTTGTGCCAATTTATTTAAAAATACAAGCACAACTAAAGAAGAAACGGTCCGGACAGCAGTGGACGGACGGAGATGTGACCTTCACCTTTGAAGAACAGACCCAAGCCATTCGCATGACACATAATCTTGTCTTAGTAAACATTTGTGCCGAGTTATTTAAAAATCCAATAACAACTAAAGAAGATAATGTCTGGACAGCAGCAGATGGACGGAGCTGTGACCTTGACCTTTGACGAACAGACCAAAGTCAGTTGAATGACACATCGTCATGCCATAGTAAACATTTGTGCCAAGTTATTTTAAAAATGCAATCACAACTAAAGAAGATACCGTCCGGGCAGGACGAAACAGAGTGTATACATTGGATTTTTAAACAGTTGACTTTGACCTTTGACGAACATACCAAAGTCATTCGCATGACACATAGTCTTGTCCCAGTGAACATTTGTGCCAAGTGATTTATAACTCCAATCACAACTAAAGAAGATACGACCCGGACAAGTGGAAACACAGTGTATACATTGGATTTACAAACACTTGACATTTAGCTATGACCTAAACCTTTGAAGAACAGACCCAAGTCATTCGAATGGCACATTGTCTTGTCCTAGTGAACATTTGTGCCAAGTTATTTAAACGTCCAATCACAACTGAAGGAGATAGCAGGGGACGCACAGACGGACGCACGGTGGTGGCGGGGATAAAAACATAATATACTTAGGATGTAGAGAAATGGCATAATTGCGCTGTACATGTACACTTTGGTGATATAGTATTGAGCGAACAGCGTAAAATACATTATTAAACGAATAAACTATAATAAAAGTAAGAAAACCATATTTCTTTTTCAAAATATTAGAACGGAATTGTATTGAAATATACAGGGCTAGTTTTGAAGGTTCCTGGACCTTGTTCTTTGACTCATAAGTTCTTGAGAAGATATTTGTTTAATATTCACAATTTTATCCCTTTTTGGACCCCTCTGGTCCTTCATATAATTTAAATTCATGTCTCAACTGTTATGACTAAACAACACTCAAGATCTCAAGATGATTCAAACAATTGCAGATGAAAAAAAAACAGATGAGAAATACTGTCTACTGTTTTACTATAGTACCCGTAAAATTCCAAGTCTCTTCACTTGGCCCAATTCAATTTGAACAGACATGTGACCCCTACACTCTTTGTCACTTTGTTGATAACTTTTAAAGCTAATGTCCCGTCCAACTTATCAATATAATTTACTTAAGAACTCGTGTTTAGATACACATAATTAAGATTGCAAACTAATCAATAAACCTAATAATTATGCTATTAAGTAAAATTATATCGTTTTATTTATTGGTCCAAGGAATGTCATGTTAGCCAATACGAGCGATTGAGGATCAATAAGTGGGAACCGGATTTTCTTTAAAGACGGTTTTAAAACATATTCCATTTTTAGGCGTAATATTCACGTTTTAATGGGGTCATAATTCACGTTTTAGGGGAGTCATATTTCAATTTAGCATGGAATCAAATAAAATGGGGACAAAAAACAAGGGACTGATCCCTTCTTTTCTTCAGGGGTCAATAATGTAATAACTTTAATAATGACAATTTTATTAATAAACTGCTTCTAATAGCTGGGGAAATTTTCAATTATTTATATATTTAAGTTTAAACAGCTAGGACAGATAAGTAGGTTTTCTATTTTATATTGGATGCAGTCAATGTTGTATACCTCAAAAGTACATTGCTTTCTTTTTTTTATTAAGATAATGTAATGCCTGCCTTTATGTTGAAGCAATCGGTAATATTCACATTGACACTGTTCAGGTTCATATTTGCATTGTTCTTTCATACTGACATAGTTTGATTCAGATGACCGTATTAATTAACACAAGACTGATTGTATATCATCGAGAAATATGCTCAACTCATATGGTACAAATAAACGAATATAAAGTGACCAACATCAAATACCATCACTGTAAGAACCTGCTGTATCAGAAGCTGTCAAATTATTTCTTCGTCCAAATCTTTCCCTCTCTCCAGCTTCTGTATCATCTCATATATATAATTGAAAACTCTAGAAGCATATTCAACATGTCCAATGTTCTTGTCAGGGTGCCATTTAAGCAGAAGTCTGCGTATGATTCTACTTCTTTCTCTGGTCGGTAATGTCCATGATTCTCTCAGTATCTCTCCGATTAGACGGAAATTTTCATCAAGCGATATTGAAGCAACTGGCTCAGCGTCTCCAGTGTCACGGTGGTTCTCTGCTATATTGTGGTCTAACTCTTACCTGGTAAATATCTGAATATATATATATATATATATATATATATATATATATATATATATGTGTGTATATATGGATACACCAATATCTACAAGAGTGCAAGGTATAGCTTATGATAAACTGTACTTTTTAGGCTGACAAAGTGTGATTTAATATTGACAAAGTATAGACATCTTTAATAATTTAAACCAATACTACATGTATATGAACAATTAAGTGCATATCTTAACTTTCATATATCACATTGGTGATGTTAAACGTTTATTATATAAAATAAATAAGTAACATTAATGAATAATGAATACATGTATATATTGTATGACCGGCAATCAGAACTATGTGTTCAAAAGTGATGCAAAGTTCATACATGCACAAATTGTATAAAATGTTTATAGAATGTGCATGTAAGCCTCATTTATAACTTAATACAGTCCGTGGTAAATTATGCTATACTAGACTGACAACATTTTTTTCTCTGTGCCAATAGCGTCGGAAATTTCAGAGGGTAACAACTACAATAGTTTGTCAATCATAACGAAACAAATATGAAACACAAAATCATTGACAAATCATCCAAACATTAGCATGGTATTACACATTATAATGAAATATAGTGTCCTTAGAGCAGGACACTTTATTGACATATGCTTAGTACTAGTTAAATTCAGGAAGAGTTTGAGCGTGATTAGTTGTAAGAACTTGTTTCACAATCGATGTAAAATAAATAAGTTAAAAGCAAAACATTTTTTAAAACTGTATGTGTTTTAAATTTAAAAGGAGGTCAAACTGTACCATTAAATCAAATTAAGGGTCCAAAATCTGTGCAATTAGGCAAATGACCAGAATGTGAAATGCCATGTGCAACTATACATCATATTGATATTGGTTAGCAAGTTTTGCCGCAATCAGTTCAAAGTTTAGTAGTAATCTGATCATAAATTATATTGAATAAAACAGTTTAAACCAAGTGTCTGATTCTACAGGACATAACATTGTCCGGATAAGAAATTAATTTGAACATGGCCATACAAAACGCAATACGTTGGGTTCAGTTTCCATTCTTTACCGTTTTTCCCACATTGTAGTTGCTCTTGTGTTATTATTGTGGCTGTTATTCGATGTTTGTCTAAAATATTATTGATCGTTAACATTCGTAATTACAGAAAGTCTGCAAATGAGAAACTATATGTTAATACACAAGTTCAATTTAATTCACTCAATATTTAATTTTTGGCCACCTGGCCTTTATCAAAGATTGAAAATTTAATATTGCAGCTAGGTAACGTCCATTTTACTATAAATGTACAAATGTAATTACGCAGATCCGCACGCGTGGACTATCGGGAGTGCTAGTGAATCTAATGTGACAGAACAACGAAAGCGGCGCTACATGGAAAATGTATAGAGGCTAGGAAAGCTCTTGATAAAGTGTTACGACGAACAGCCACGTAAATGCTTTTGAGATTGATGACTTATCTTAAAACCTACTAAAAAAAGAAATGTAATGTATAATTCGTGACACTCAAAATACTTTTGTAATTATGATGGAATAATCTTATATTTATAATTGTGTTGATAGTTACTTCTATGCAAATTATGAATGTAAGAAATATTTCAGTTACATCTGAAATTACATTAATGTGTATTCCTATGTGTATTTGTGTGGGTTGCTTGTATGTCCATTTGACTGGATGTGCTTTTTTAAATATTATGTTATACATGTACACATATCACTGTTACAATAAAATTACTTACCTACTGACCGTGAACGTGATATAATTATAAGTGGACGAAATATAATGTAAATTGACATGATGTAATGGCTGAGTAATAAATAAACATCATATTCTGATGTACTGATAACCGAACATGCTATAATCATAAGTGCTCTATAATGATATGTGCATATGCAATACTTTAGCCTTATTAATTAAGTCATGAGTGGATAGCTGTTTTTATTCAACTTAAAGGATAAAGTAATGCCGGGTGAATTTCAAAGTCACATTATTAACATATTGTGATCGATATTTGCAGTTAAGATCACTTAATCAAAATGACCTGCTTTGTCATGACAGGCAGACAGACGGGCGGACGTACGGACCAATGGGTGGTTATCTTTTTTCAATATAATGAAAATGACCGGTTGGTGATTAAGAAGAGGAGTCATTTTCCAACAGAGTCAAAGCGGGGCGTCAAGATTTTATAAGGGGAATCCCGATTTTACAGACGGGAGTAATAATGAGTGTGGGTCATTATCCTACGGAGTAAAAAAAATCCGTTACACCGCCAACGCCGCGCGAAACTCATGACAACGTGACGTCGCACTAGCAAAACCAATCAGAACATTGCTCGGCCATCTCGGCTTACGTACGACATAATGTTATTTCGTAGGCGAAAATGGCAGAGTGATGTTCCGATTTTAGCAAAACAAGATCGTGCAACCAATGAAATGCAAACTAGTGCTTTTTAGCTCCGTCCAGCTGGAAAGGTTAAAGGGAAATGCATTTAATATACATACTGGACTTCTTCAGACATTTCCCAAGAGTTATTCGATAATTGCCCCTGCTCAGTTTGATGATATTGGAGATGAATCCAATTACTTCCCTTAGACCGCGATAAAACATACAGGTATCGTTCCGCTCCGACACTAAAATTAAGTAGGCGTAACGTGTTATGTATGCCCTCGGGTACAATTTGACAGGATCTTATATATGTCCTTGTTTTGATAAGCACGTTTTGGTGATTTTGATGTGTAGTACATAAAAAGAAATTATTGAATTTGACTTAAACGCCTAAATCATTTGATTAAATTTAAATGTGTAAAAATATAACATGGATTAATGATTTTAATTACAAATTTTAATATACTTTGATATAGTTTATTTTATTATCAATCAACAAATAAAGATTGATTATTTTGTGTCACTATAAATAAATAAAATTTATACCGTAACGGTTAATTGATTATATAAACTTATATATGAAAGAGACAGAATAACAATGAGACATAATGTCGTAAATCAATCATCATAGAGACTCTTTATTTTTGAACTTCTTTATTTTTCTTCGATTGTGAAACAAATTCTTACAACTTATGCAAATCACGTTCGATCGAAATCTTCATGGGTATGACCAGTACTAAGCATATGCGGAAAAGGTGTCTTGCTCAAGGACAGCACACAAAGCCGTAGCGGAGGATCGAATCCACGACCCTCCGATCATGGGTTCGCCGCTCTATCACTGGACCACGCTCTCCATTTATCACAGAGACTGGTGCCGGGCGGGGATTCGAATTTACGACCTGAGGGTTGATAACCAGATTATTACAGTTATATAATTATATAAAATTTTGTTTGAAACAGACATCTGTATATAAGCGCAGGTGTTTTCAATAAAGCCTAAAACGGTATTTGACCATAATTCTTTTTTAACAACTTCTTTTAAGAACCTCGTGTTATAATGAGTTATAGAATATCCGGCCCCGTTACTAATCCGGCCACTGGATGAAACGTTCTTGGAATATCCGGCCCCATTTAGAATGAAAAATCCGGCCCCACAATAATTTTAAAAATAATATCATATATTATTTGGTATTTCTAATGAAATATTTGAAAGTTATTACATAATTTGAAACGCACATATTAATTACTGCGTGATTGTTATTGAAATATTACTCATAACGGGAATTATATAGTGCGTACAATAACCAATGACTGTTAATGAAAAGTAGCTATGTTTGGGAATTAAACATGTATGATTTATAATTCAATTTAATAATCAATTAATTAATATAATCATAAACAATAAATAGAATTATAAACATCTCTCTCCATCGTTCTATCTCTCAAGACGATACTTTTAAAAAGATATATACAGCAAAAAAATAACACAAAAAACTATATTTAAATGAATAAATATCTCTCTCTCTCTCTCTCTCTCTCTCTCTCTCTCTCTCTCTCTCTCTCTCTCTGATATCGGTTATAAGTTTGTCATTAATCATCACAATTTCTTGAAAGAAGACAAGAAAAAATGCATCGCATAACTTCAGGAAACTGTAACACGGTAGTATGCAATTAATTTTAGTGAATAGCAATGCCAACATCTTAACGGGACCAAATATTCCAGATATAAAGGATATTTGCGTTCATTCAATACAATTGTATTGTAATTGTAAATAATGTCCCACCTGTATTCTGTTGATATCTATTGAGTGTGTCATCTTGAGTTAGGTTGGTTTGTAAAATAGCATGTATTTATGCAAACCTTTAAATGCGTCTTTAGAAATGATTGAAGTGCATTCTATTTTGTATATTTGTGGTAATCTGAGACAAAATTGTCAGTCGTATTTGACTTTCGTCTTTCTGTCAATATGATAGAAAAAAAATATCGGGTTTTTTTCCATATCGTGTAGTATCATAATAGCTCTCTGTAGACATTCAGTTCAACTAGAACTATTAGTTTTGACGGACGAATACTAGTAAGCTAGTATTCCTCCGAACGAAACAACTCGTTCCAACTACCATTTCTCCATATGCGACCAGTAACTTATACAATTATATATATTTACAACAACAATCAATATTTAAATAATAATATCAATTATTTAAATGATACTATTTGAAATTAATTTCTAATATAAAGATATAAATGTCTCTCCAGGGCTTCCGTACTCCTTAAAAATGTGCAATCTGGTGCTTTATAAATCGTAATGAGAATTTCGATGCATAAACAAATAAAATACACATATCGGTATGTGATGACAATATTAGCTCAAATTACAATCACGATATATGAACATACATTCAATCAATTAACATAATTATGTCTTTCTCTCTGACTGTCTATACAGATAAACTTGCCATGAACGAATAACTGAGTACTTATTAATAAATACTATTACTAATATGTATAAAACACACACTTTATATTTGTGACAAGGGGTCTTTCATGGCCGATTGGTCTAGGGCACCGTCGCAAGATCACTTACCTCTCACCGCAAAGGGCGTAGGTTCGAGTTCCGCTCGCTTGAAAAACGTGATGTGAGAAAGTTTGCCAATTACTTGTGGAAGGACGGTGGTTCTACTCAGATTCATTTTGATCACTTCCTCCAACGATAAAATTATATATATAACTATATATATAACCTGAAATGTGTTGAAAATGGCGTTAAACCCCATTAAAAAATATTTGTAACACACAATTTATATATAATGTAACATAAGTAAAGTATGTAAAACATTGACAACCAAGGCCCGTTCATCATTACCGTAGTACTATACGTTATAGTTTTTTTTTAACCACCATTGGATAGTCCGTTTATTATCCCCGTCATAGGTGTGAGGACATATGTTATAGTAGTCAGTGTCAGGCGGCTGAACATTTGACATTTAATTTGATATACAAATATATATCATTTCGTACGGACCCTACACACGTTGTATATGTGGGGCATAATCAATACAGTTGTATCTGAAGTTGTCACTAGACCCGAAGATAACGTGGATTTTCGAGTGTCAATTAAACAGATTTATAACATACTCAACAATATCAGAAAAGAACTACATATTCTGTAATTTAGCTACCGCATTATAATATATATATATATATACTTTTATAATAGAGTGGTTGATTTCAATACTCTTGTAACAATTAAGCTGCATAGCTAATGTCTTTAGATATTTTATAAAGAAAGAAACAACTTGTTTACGAGCCGCAAACATTTTAGTGAATTCTCATGGCATTCGATGCATTTATAATAGCCGCTACGTGTTCCTCTCTTAAACGTTAATACAGTGTGTTTTAAATCTAAATTTACTAATAAGTTATTTTGATATGCAAGTTAGCTGCCTCGCTGACAGAAATGATCGTAAAATGTTCGAGTCAATAGTATAAACTCGGTCAATTCCGCCATCCTTCAGTATTAGAACGTTTGCTAGATATGTGCAAAGGTATAAATGCATAATTGGATCTTTTATATTAGAAGCCGTTAATGGAGCACGATAAACAGTGTTGCTAGCTTGGTAAATGAATCCTAAACACGTATAATGCTTGTCACGGGATTCGAACTCGGAATGATCGAGCGACAATCTGCAGATATAACCACTACGCTATGTAGGAACATATCGGTGGTATCAATCAAACTTGAAACATTACCTCTTATCCGGATTTGATTGTTGATTGACGGATGTTTACGGATATAATTTCTAAATAATCTACCTTATTCCATGGGTCAGGTCTAATTCAAATGTTTTATTTTACGATGAACAACGGTATTTTGCACCATATATGATCCCAATAGTCACGATTTATACTAAAATTTACAATTTTAGCAGTTTTTTTTATTAATTTGAAAGGACACGAATACTGGTTAACAAAACATTACTGGAGTTTACCAAAACAATTGTTTGTGATATGAGCTAAGGCATAGGGTCTAATTTCAATTTCTAAAGTAAACAAACACATACCAAATAAACTTTATAGTATTATATGTTTAGAATAATGTTGCAGTTGCTTAAGTTATATATTTGATATGCATTATGTTTATTATAAATGCTTACTTTATTATACAAATATTGAACCATCATTGCCACTAGCATAATCGACTCAACATTATCCTGGACATTTAATAAACAGTCGCACAAATAAGTTCTTACCTACTTATATCATTAAATGGAATTGAACAGGGTCCATAATCCAATATACACTTTATATGTCTTAAAGGACTGAAATGACTGGAGAATTTTTTTCAAGGTTTCATTTACAATAAAAAAAATACTAGTCCCTAAAAATCATTCACACCTGCAGGAAAATCAATATGCATGATGTCTCTATTATTTTCATGACATGCAAGGATGAAGTTGTGGGTACCATTCTGTAACCCTTAATAGAGTTTCCCCCAAATCACAAAGTTCCCTAAGACACCTAACAATAGACAGCTTCCACAGTTCAATGTGGAGCCAATTTATAATAATATAAAATCTAAATTTAATTAAAATCATTTCATTTTAAAAGGAAAACTGTTAAAAATGTGTAGCCTCAATATATATGGTATAACCACATCCAAATGCATACTGTAAATTTTGCAAAACAATGCATTCCCCAATGGTCTGCCTTTCAAAGGAAGGCTCCACATAATACTGCGACTATAAACATTTAATGTTAAACTTTAGAAAAAAATATATTGCCAATGATATAATTAAAAAATGATATTAGGTGTGTTTCGTCCTATTTAAAAATATAAATGACCCATACAAGTGTCCCTAAGGCTCATCATTAAGGGGACCACTATGAACTTGAGTCAACAAAACAATTAACACTAACATTAAAACGAAACAGTCACTCAATAATAAAATTAAATGTCCTATTAAAAAACAATATTTGTACAAACCTTTAGGTTGGAGGCTGATTTTTGCAAATGTAAATATAACACATTTTACCAAGATAAAAGAGTTATTAATTTAAACTGACAAATCATTTAATGTGTAATAACCAAAATCTTTGCATCAAAAGATGCATAACGATCTAGCACTTAAAATGTGTTTCAACCAACACTCCCGAAGCATTGGTTTCTTCCATTCGACCTCTGCCTTAAAGCCTCAACTGCCATATAAAAGCCGCAAGATGGTTATGGGGCAGATTATATACACTTCAGTACATGATTCAAATCAGAGAACACTTTTTCAAAATTTCACAATCATCAATGCATTATTTATGTTATAGTGTAACATACTACTGGATTATTGTTACTACATTTAATTAGTAAAAAAATCATTTCCAAAAAGTTTTTTATATGCAGTTTGAAATAAAAGTTTGACCCCAATTGCCAAAAATGTGAAATTCGAGGTTCTATACACAGAAATCTTTGTTAATTCACCATCAGCAGATAGCTGAGTGTAGTGTTGTAATTCGAGAGAGATACGCTTTTTACACAGATATCTGTGTTAATTCACCATCAGCAGATAGCTGAGTGTAGTGTTGTAATTCGAGAGAGATGCGCTCTCTACACAGAGATCTGTGTTAATTCACCATCAGCAGATAGCCTGGTGTAGCGTTGTAATTCGAGGAAGATGCGCTCTCTACACAGAGATCTGTGTTAATTCACCATCAGCAGATAGCTGAGTGTAGTGTTGTAATTCAAGAGAGATGCGCTCTCTACACAGAGATCTGTGTTAATTCACCATCAGCAGATAGCCTGGTGTAGCGTTGTAATTCGAGGAAGATGCGCTCTCTACACAGAGATCTGTGTTAATTCACCATCAGCAGATAGCTGAGTGTAGTGTTATAATTCAAGAGAGATGCGCTCTCTACACAGAGATCTGTGTTAATTCACCATCAGCAGATAGCCTGGTGTAGCGTTGTAATTCGAGGAAGATGCGCTCTCTACACAGCGATCTTTGTTAATTCACCATCAACAGATAGCTGAGTGTAGTGTTGTAATTCGAGAGAGATGCGCTCTCTACACAGAGATCTGTGTTAATTCACCATCAGCAGATAGCTGAGTGTAGTGTTGTAATTCGAGAGAGATGCGCTCTCTACACAGAGATCTGTGTTAATTCACCATCAGCAGATAGCTGAGTGTAGTGTTATAATTCGAGAGAGATGCACTCTCTACACAGAAATCTGTGTTAATTCACCATAAGCAGATAGCTGAGTGTAGCGTTGTAATTCGAGGAAGATGCGCTCTGTACACAGAGATCTGTGTTAATTCACCATCAGCAGATAGCTGAGTGTAACATTGTAATTCGAGGAAGATGCGCTCTCTACACAGAGAGCTGTGTTAATTCACCATCAGCAAATAGCCTAGTGTAGCGCTGTAATTCGATATTCTCCTCTTACAAATATTTTTAAATGTTGAGGTTAAGATACATGTAACAAACGTGTACTATAAAGGGACATGCAGCAATGAAATACGATGTGTAAAGGATACACGAGTTGTGTCCCTTTCTAAATAAAAATACGGCCTACATACATACTAAAGTAGATTTACATTTATGATTGCATCATGTGAATATATAAATAGCAGAACTATTGTTATTTGAATGTAGCTTCATCAAAATTGCACTGTGTTTCTTAAAATAGTAACGTTATATTTTGTATGTGTGTTTGTGAGTACGTCCGTGTGCGTGTGCTCGTGAAAATGATAAGTAAGCATTCATGTTATAGTTCTGGTTAATTTAGTTTAAACTTATTTATTTTACTTCGATTGTGAAACAAGTTCTTACAACTTAGACAAATCACGCTCGAAGTCTTCCTGGGTAGAACCAGTACAAAGCATATGCGGAAAAAGTGTCTTGCTCAAGGACACCACACATAGCCGTAGCGGAGGATCGAACCCACGACCCTCCGATTATGGGTTCGGTGCTCTACCACTGGACCACGCGGTTAATGTATGATGCACGTTAATTATTTGTATTGTTTGGTTTTTAAGACCATTGAAATGTCGATCTTAAATATCTAAGTAACAATAACATGTTAAGTTTACGGTAATAATTTGTAATATGGTATGATTAAGTTTGCGATTCTAACATAACCAGTGAATAAAATGAGTGTAGAGAAATATTGTCTTTTTTGGTGTGTGGTTTTATTCAGCCCAACATCTCTACGAGTTTTCTTTATTTGGGATACTGTATTATATATAATTAAAAATAATGGTTTTGACCCAACAAATAGACATAAACTACGCATTTTAGCCCAATAACCTAATAATTGAATATAACCCTATAAAAGTATATAACACAATATACACGAACCAACAGTTCTGTGGATATAATTGTATATATAGAACATTATGTTAGATACTCCTTTGAAATCACAGATTATATATCAAACTATCTTCACATTAATGAATATATTTAGTTTGTAAGTAACTGATCTTTCATTTCTCCTCCAAAATTTGACAAAATGTACAATTTAATATTTTAAGCCAAAATTTTGAAACCAGTGGCCTGTCATCCGAGCTATTTCCACTCTCGTCGTTAACAGTATAATAAAAAGTTTTCTTCTCCAAAACCAACAAACAGATTTTGCTTAAATGTGATCACATTTGTGTGCGTGGTTGTCCGTTCGGGGTGTAGTTATTTTATCACTGCTCAAACATCTAAATACAATATGGCTGCTGTTACTAAAATTAATTATAAATATGTGATCTCGCAATCATGGATATATTTAAGATGAAGAAAAGTACGATCCATTATACCGACAGGGCGAAAAGTATATCAAACCAAGGGGTGTAATTTTTTAAATATGGCATCCATATGCGTTGAAGAATAAATTCACCGCTATTTAAAAAGATTTAAAAAAAACACGAAAAATGTCTGCCTCTTTCCATTAAAAAGAATGTAAAAAAGAGTTTGTTAAGCTTAAAATATATGATTGTAATTGACCGTCTTATTGCCCTGAAAATTTAAATGTGTTTATGCAATTATTTGTGAAGAGCACGGAAGCGAGATTAACCGGATAGGGATTTGAACTCACGGCCCCTTGTTTGACAGCCAGATATCTTACCGACAGAGCTAGCCGGGTATAGCGGGATTGTCCGACATATTTGAGTGTTCAAGTAAGTCAATTAATGAAGTGTGATTGACGCAAATAGATAAGATAACACAATTATTTAAGTTATTTAATGCAAACAGTTATCGCAATCTGACCCCGCGTATTGGCAAATAAGTAACAACGCCAATATACAATAGTTTGTACAATTTTCACATTATGTCATGCGTATTTCAATATGATATGATTGAAAATCTAGAAAATAAGTGTATCTATTTAAGTATCATCATTGTGCATTTATATACCATTAAAACAATCCCTGAAAGCAGCGATCATAGATGTACAAAGCCGTTCACAATTGAACTATATCAGACTATTCTTACTATGTATTACTAAATCAGAAGTTCTATATTTACAGACTACGATCCCTTTGTCAGCGGATGATTTCCACGCTTGGATCTGCGTAACACTTGAAGAAGTTAAGAATACCAGTTCTTGGGTTTACTCCGCAAAACAACACGTTATTCGTCAGTTAACTACCGCAGCGATGGTATAGTGGTAGAGTGTCCGCCTTGCATGCTGAAGGTCTCCGGCCAGGTCATACCAAAAACTTGAAAACTGTTACTAGTAGCTTCCTAACTTGGCGCTCATAATTTAGAGGTTAGTTCGAGGTCTGATCGGCCCGGTATCAGTATAATGTGACTTAGTGAGTTATCCTACCATGTGTCTGCGACATGATACTCCAGTGTGACAGCGCTTAAGATATTGTCTCAAATAGACACCGTCGTGATTTAACAAAAAATGTTGAAAGCAACGCTAAATACCATACAACAACAACATCGTCGGTTAACTAATAATTTGTACAAAATAACCTGAAACTGTTCTAGTTGATAGGGTGTTCAATAAGGGCCGTCGTGATATTGCTATGTAAACAGATACATGTACTGGCAAGACAGAACGATGACAGGATGGCCATAACGCCACGATGGTGACAGAGCAATGATACGATGGTGATGACACCACGATGGTGACAGAGCGATGATACGATAGTGATGACGCTAGGATGGTGACAGAGCGATGAAACAATGGTGATAACGCCACGATGGTGACAGAGCGATGATACGATGGTGATGACGCCACAATGATGACAGAGCGATGATACGATGGTGATGACGCAACGATGGTGACAGAGCGATGCTACGATAGTAATGACGTTAGGATGGTGACAGAGCGATGAAACAATGGTGATGACGCCACAATGGTGACAGAGCGATTAGACGATGGTGACAACGCCACGAAGGTGACAGAGCGATGATGCTATGGTGACGATAACACGATGGTGATAGAGTGATACGGACACGATGGTGGAGACGCCAATAAAGTGACAGAGCGATGAGACGATGGTGACGAAATCATGATGATGACAGAGCGATGATACGATGGTGATGACGCCACGATGGTGACAAAGCGATGACACGATGGTGATGACGCCACAATGGTGACAGAGCGATGACAAGATGGTGACGACGCCACGATTGGACGGTGACAGAGCGATGACACGATAATGATGACGCCACGATGGTGAATGAGCGATGATACGATGGTGATGACGCCACGATGGTGACAGAGTAATGATACGACGGTGACGACACCTCGATGGTGACAGAGCGATGACACGATGGTAATGACGCTGACGCCACGATGATGACAGAGCGATGATACGATTGTGATGACTCTACGATGGTGATAGACAGTGAATGTGTGCAAATATCAGACACGGAAGCCGATGCTGCGATAGCACGGTAGCAATAGAGCGATGACGTGATGGTGGTGGCTTGAATGCATAATGACGAGAATAATATCGCGTCCCCGTTTTCGTGCTGTCGGGGAATCTTTCCATCGCCATCATATGATTATTGTTTTTATTTTTTCTGTATTTGTTTTGCTACAGAAATGCCAGAATAAACGACACTTATTAAGGTTTTATCTGATAAATGATTTATAGATCACAATTTTGCTTTCTGGGTTTAAAAATTTACTGAGTCTTAATAAAATTCTTCTTGTTTACATAAATTTGCGATTTGTTAGTCAAAAGTTAATAAACAACCAAAATCAACACCGATGAGTTTAACACGGCCATTGCAAGAAACAGTTACATATATTAAAAGATTGTAACGTTATCATGTGATATTTTACCCACAACATGTACGGACGAATGGATTTGGGTACTCCCGAAAATCGGCGGAGATCAAAATATAATGAATGTATGTGTACTCCCGGGTATTGGCGGAGATTAAAATACAAGGTATGTACGAATGCCTTTGTGTAGTCCCGAGCATTGGCGGAGATAGTCTGAAAAGATAAATATAAACAGTCATGTTTTTACATGTGCGAACTGCTCGTTTGAGAAATCCAAATTTCGATCAAAATCATTTATTTTTTACGTTTTTAAAAAGACACCGAAGCGGTTCATATGTACAGGAACGGGTTTAGCAATATTGCAATCATATTTAATTTCAATCATTTTTGTAATTATCAAAAATTGTCTTTCTGGAAAGTTTAATTGGATTTTCAGAAATTGCGTGTGTAAATGCGAAGTGTTGATGTTCAGTTGGAGAATTACGTTGAAAGGGATTGGTCATCTCCAAACACTAAAGTAAAAAATATCATAATCACAGTGTATAAACGAATTGTACAGTCACTTGGAAATATTGAGTTTAGTATAGTCATTTGTGAGTAACGAAGCGACAGTGTTCGAAAGTTTCGGCAGATGTGCAAGTATGTTTTCTAAGGTTTTTAATGATTTCTACTTGTTCTAATTGTCTTAAATTGTAAAAGTAGCCTTCCAGTTATCATTGCCTGTGTCTCCTACAAATGCATGTATATGATTTCATGCCGATATCAATATTTTTCCGAACCCGTCATACCGTTTACTCACCTTCAATAATTCAATTTAAAGCAAATGTTCTATTTTGGAAGTTATATATATTTATTTTCATGCAGGGTTAAAGAAACTCTGTACTGGTCTTTTTTACAAGGAAAACACTTCTGTAATTTCACTTGTGAGTTCACTGTACGATCGCTTGTGAGCCGCCTACATATACAATTACTGTTTCATATGTTGTAGTTTAATGAAGATCCCCACAAAATGGACGATTCATTTGAAATTAAAGGCATTTATGAGTGTTTCATTAAAGTGAGCACTGAATACAAACGTTCAAAATATGAATACAGTGCAAAACGAAATTCAATGTTTAATCTCAAAGAGACACGAAAAGACATCACACGAATAACTGATGGAAATACAACAATGAATTGTCGGGATCTTCGTCATGGTCAACGAAAAGTTTATGTGTAATGATTGTGGGAAGATATTTATATCTACAGAAGGGCTAAGACAACATACCAGGACAATTCATAAAGGATCTTTCGATTCACCTGCAATTTGTGTCAGAAAGGATATAACACTCTATGGATTTGTTGACGGCATACGGCAACGCATGATCCGGTGCTAAAAGCAAGATGCAAGACATGTAAAGCAGCATTCGCCTTTAGGAAAAGTCTTCTTAAACATCAACATATGTGTAGCGTTACTGCTGAAAGAGAACAATGTCCTGTGTACCCTACAACGACTTTGTGACCAAAGACATATTACAGGAACATACCAGGGATAATCACGACCAGAAGAAAAACTGTGGCAATGTACCGATTTGGCGATCTAGCATTGCCATTCCACTTGAAGATATGGGGTCTGATTCATAGAGTATCCATCACCACAAATGCTACAGTTAAAAATAAAAAGGGTTTTTGTCTGAGCAAGTCTATTTTGTACATAGTTACATAGGACATAGCAGAAAGCGTGTCTACATAATTATTTCGAACATATATTAAGTTTAGCCCGTTCATTTATTAGTTATACAAGTATTTGAGCATACATTTTCTTTTGATTTTCTAATTAAATTTATATGTATTTTTTTTCATATTAGGTTGTTTTGTTCGTTAAAAATAAGCAAGTTAGATGTGGCCTTTCCGTAGTGTATAATCATAATGTACGAGATCTCGTACGTCTATTAATTTGAGACTGTTCATTATATAAGTTACATGTGGGTGTTTATTACCTACATTATTGTAGATATTTAGTGATTGATATGAAAGTTCTTGTTTAGTATGATACAAATATTTTATTAGCAATGTAATTTCAAAAATAAAAGGTTTAAATTATTTTGTCTAATTGTATTCCATAACAAATCAAACAGTAAATAATAACTTGTAAACTTTTGTTTCTAAAGTTTCATTTTAAAATGGAAATTGAATCACACACGACAGTGTCGGTGCAGAATAGTGCTGAAACGATTTACCGGGTAACCGTCTGTTTGCAGATTTGGTGATAAACCGGTTTCAAATTAACTTATTTGTTAAGCGCACAAGTTGATCCTCTTCAAAGGTTCATTATTTTGTAGCAGACATTTTCTGTGTGACAAGTGACTGTACAAAGAAACTGGTGATTGGACAAGCGATCGTACAGAATGCATACTAGTGACTGTACAGATTTATGTTGTATTTACGCATTAATAATCGATGGTTTTACTGTATTCTAAGACTATTTCGGATTTATTGATGTCTCAGTACTTCCAAACTCTATTATCGACTAATCGAGTCTACTTATAACATTTGAGGGTGGTCAATTGTTTGAAAGTATGACGATTTGATCAGTGTGCGTCTAGTTTGGGTTGTGAGTTTAGACGAGTTTTAATCACATCTTTATGCAAAATGGCTATATTTGATGTTTCAGAATAGTGATATTGTTAGATATAACACTAATATACAACACAAAATAAACTCTGTCGAAATATTGTACAGCAATAACTTGTAAGAATTATTTAATTTACCAGCTCAGGAGAGCCGATGGACGACAAGACAACAATCTCTTGCTTCGTTACTCACGAATGAGCTTACAAACTTAAAATATCCAAGTGACTGTACAGTTCGTTTATACACTGTGATATTTATGCTATTTTATGTTCGGAAATGTCCGATCACGCTCTATGTTTTTACATTAAAAATGCTATTGTTTATAGTTTTCGGTGGCATAACAGATTTATATACTTTGAAATTTGTCATATTTTACAATTATAACTGAAAGTTTAAAAAAAGTGGCCGGGCCCGATTAGCTCAGTCGTTAGTGCGTCTGACTACCAATTCAGGGGTCATGAGTTTGAATTCCCGCCCACCCACAATCTCTGTGATGATTGATATAAGACATTGCGTCTCATTACCATTCGTCTCTCGCTGCTGATTCAAGTGAGAAAGGTATCAGTTTCTTGCAGAGATTGGGAGTGCTCAAGTACTGGTTAAACTTTAACAATATTTTATCTACCGATAAACCGACCTAATATTACAGTTGTAATAATCTTACAATCCAAGTTCTGATTAGACGTGTATTTATTAATACAAACGTAACGACATCATTTTTAGTAGGTGAAAAACTTTAAGGCTAAATTTTGAAAGCGGCGTAGTTACAACTACCTCATATAAATATTTGTCCAATGTCTAGCTATTATACATGTATCAAGAACTGTTTTAAAGGGACACTCGGCAGTTTTGATGAGTTTCCACTTAACTTATTATCAGAAAATAATGTATCTACATGATGTGAATACGGAGTAAGAATAATCGGAATGTGTGTAGATTCTTAATTTTGTTTATATTTTAGAACGAGGCATAAACAATGGATGAAAGTCATCTTGTTTTTCTCGGTAATCACGTGACAAAAACTGTAACACATATTTTATTGCATTCTGTTTTATCAGTATAAATTATATATTTGTACTTATTAAAAAAAATATATTCATATGTTCAACTTGCTTGACATCATTAGTTGTATAAAAAAACGTAAATAGTTTCTTAACTATCAAGTATTCGACAGTAATACTTGGAGAATATTACCTCCATGCAGTGATACATTTATATGTGTAAATTGATTCGATACATGTTCAACATTGACGAGTGTCACTTTAAGGCAATTGCTATTTCACCAGTAGGACGGACGGACGGACAGACGGACGGACAGACAGACAGACAGGCAGGCAGGCAGGCAGGCAGGCAGGCAGGCAAGTAAGACCTTACAATAGGTACGTTTAGAAGATAAGCTTTGTTGTACGGTAGTATTTTGTTTTGTTTTGTTTTAAAACTAATTTATGTCAACAAGCTCGTAAACTCTATTTCGTGCATTTCCCTATTGAAATCCTACTTTACCTAATTTCAAACATGTTTTTAAATAATGCGAAAATGTGAGAGATTTTGAGGAACCAAACAGTCCTCTCTGAACCGCCAATAAGTTCATTGGGTCGCCTACCCCGCCTACCCCGCCTACCCGCCTACCCCGCCTACCCCGTCGTCTCCTCCCCATAATCCCTGCCATCATCAATGCTCCTTGTCTCTCCATTTGATACTGTGTATCTACATAATACTACTTTAGAGAAACTGAAACTACCCGATTAAATGCAAAACTAGGTCATCGCTGTGTTCGTGTAGTAAGTTACGAGCTGCACAACTGCACTCGCATTGAAGAAGTTATGGCGACGGGTGGTAGTTTTAGACGGACAGTGAAAGGTTCAGACGAATCTTTCGATTTTACGTGTTCACGTTGTGTGAAAAAGAACAGGAATAGAGAGGCTACACTCTACTGTTTAGAGTGCCAGGACTTTTATTGTTCTACATGTGTCGAGTGTCACGATGATATCCCTGCATTATCCGGACATAAAATACTTGGTCAGTCAGAATTTCCGACGGATGGATCCAAGAAGCTGGTGTCATTGCCGACGGAGAGGTGCAGTGCACATCCTACTAAACTGGTGGACATGTATTGTCAAAATCATGATCAGATAGGCTGTCACGTCTGTATGACCGTGAAACACAGGTAAATAAATTATTATAATATTATCTATTTTTAATTGCCTGTCTGGCCACACAGGCGCCAGTATAGGTGTTTAGAACACTCATTTTACCAGACCTCTTAAAAAACTCTTACCCCACCCACCAAACACCACCCACCCACTATTATATTCCTTTTTCTTTTATACATATAAATACAAACGTGATGTGTTTTATATAAATAAATGGGTTATAGGGTTATGTATATAGACAAGGCTACCACCTCGACACTGGGTCACGGTCATAGAAACTCATTTCAAGCAACTATTTCACTGATCAAATTTAGAGATTTATCCACGATCCCGGGCTGGTTAGCACTACAAATGGTTGTTGTTTCCATAACGATCCCGGGCTGGTTCAGAAACAAAAATCAATTCCCTTCAACCGTTTTTCCGTGACAAGTCGAAATGCATGAAAATATCTAACATTTATAGCAGGTTGGAAAACATTAATTCTGGAACACTCAAAATGCCAAAATAACCGCGATTCATCAATAATTCTCCCAATTTGCTAGTATGTACGAGTTGAAAATAAAAATTAAATGTAAATGGAAGTTCATTAACAGCATTACCCGATACAAATCTCGGATTAGTTTTGTTCCAATGAAGTTTGTAAGTACACATATAGTTTAAAGTTTAAACATATGTTATTGCCATAAAAACACATATTACAATATTTATCATGCATATAAGTCAAATACAATTTAAGGCAAAAGGGTCTGGCCACAATATACACATATATTGTCGAATACACCGCTTGAAGGTCATTGTATGACTGAAATGGTCGTGTATAAATTCAGTATATTTGTATGATATATTGATAGGTTTATAGCCCACTCATCCCCTTTATTACGTTTCGCCAGTATAAACATAACATTGTATATGTTTATGAAGTATGATGGCAATAAGTTGTGTTAGGTGATAACAGATAAAAACTTGTTAAATACAGTGAGTAATAAAAACAACTCGATAGATGAAAACATCAAAGTCTACGGGAATATATCACACTAGATTGTATGGCTGAAATGCGTTGATGCAAACTGGTAAGATTATGCCTGCCTTGTTATACCGTCGTCGAAAAAGCATCAGTTGCGACATAAGAAAGTCACATTACATTGTACTCGAGTAATATATACCAATGTTCTTGTTCCAGTTGTATTCGAGTGAATCATACTTCAGTTAACCAAACAGATCAGGATCTATCATTATTTCTTCCAAGTTTAAACAATAATCAAACTAACATAACAACCACTATGTTTTTGTTAGCTGATTTATAATTAACCAACAAATTGTCATTTATATTAGCATATAAAACATATAAAAGTATGCTAACAATATTCACTCCAGTGACTACTTACGAAATGCGTAGAAATAGAGTCGTCCAGTTGACTAAAGAAACCGATTATCTAATAGCAGAGTACGTCATTTAGCAAACTAATCTAAAACTTGTATAGCTTGTATCATCCGATCCTGCAGATGAAATATTAAAGGTGTACCCAGATATTTATATTCTTTCACTTAAAGGATAAGCTTTGGTTCCAGACAAGAACGATAGATAAACATAGTATGATATAAGTATGCCCTCGGAAACTCAATCTTAGAATTATTTCACAATTTCCCAAACCAAGACAAGATCCAATGTTGCTACCTACCGCCATCGGATACGGAAAATAGTAGTAGAAGTAGTAGCAGTAGTATTATTAGTAGTAGCAGTAGTAGCAAAAGTAGCAGCAGCTGTAGTAGTAGTAGTAGTAGTAGAAGTAGAAGTAGTAGTAGTTGTAGTAGTAGTAGTAGCAGCAGTATTAATAATAGTAGCAGTAATAGCAGTAGTATTAGTAGTAGTAGTAGTAGTAGTAGCAATAGTATAAGTAGTAGTAGCAGTAGTAGTAGCAGTAGCAGCAGATGTAGTAAAAATAGTAGCAGTAGTAGCAGAAGTAGCAGCAGCTGTAGTAGTAGTAGTAGAAGTAGCAGTTGTAGCAGTAGTAGCAGCAGCAGCAGTAGTAGTAGTAGCAGTAGTATAAATAGTAGTAGTAGTAGAAGCAGCAGTATTAGCAATAGTAGCAGTGGTATTAGTAGTAGTAGTAGTAGCAGTAGTATTAGTAGAAGTAGTAGTAGTAGCAGCAGTAGTAGCAGAAGTAGCAGCAGCAGTAGTAGTAGTAGTATTAGTAGTACTATTAGTAGTAAAAGTGGTAGTTGTAGCAGCAGAAGCAATAGCAGGAGCAGCAGTAGCAGTTGTAGCAGCAGAAGCAGTAACAGTAGCAGTAGTCACTGAACAGTAAAAGCAGAAGCAGAAGCTAATATTTGTAGAGTCACTGTAGTAGCAGTAATAGCAATTGTAGTGGTAGTGGTAGTGGTAGTGGTGGTAGTGGTTGTAGTAGTGGTAGTAGTTGTAGTAGAAGAAATAGTAGTAGTAGTAGTATTAGTAGTAGTAGTAGAAGTAGTAGTAGTAGCAGTAGTTACAGAAGTAGCAGTATTATTAGTATTAGCAGTAGTATTTGTAGTAGTAGCAGAAGTAGCTGTAGTAGTGGTAGCAATAGAAGCAGTAGCAGTCGCAGCAGCAGCGACAAAAGTAGTAGCAGTAGCAGCAGCTGTAGCAGTAGCAGCAGCAGTAGCCGTAGAAGCAGCAGAAGTAGTAGCAGTAGCAGTAGCTGAAGCAGTAGCAGTAGCAGTAGCAGAAGCAGTAGCAGCAATAACAGTAGCAATTGTAGTAGCAGTAGTAGCAGCAGAAGCATTAGTAGAAGCAGTAGCAGTAGCAGAAGCAGGAGCAGGAGCAGTAGCAGTAGCAGGAGCAGGAGCAGTAGAGTAGTAGAAGAGCAGTAGATGCAGCAGCAGCAGTTAACCCTTTACCAGTAATAAGTAGTAGCAGCAGTAGTAACAGAAATTGAGAAGTGGTAGTACAGTGTAACAGAAGAAGTAAAAATAAAAGTAATAACAACATCAGAAACATTAGTAGTCATGGGCCTGTTGGTGGCGGAACTGGCGTTCTTTTACGGTGTTTAATTGTGTGTGTAGCAAACCCCAACCCACCCCGGTGTATGCGCAAAATGGCCATGTCCACAAAAGCTAAACGTACAAAGATTAAAACAAAATTCTTAAGCAGAACAAACTATAACGTTTGTCAAGTGATGTTGTTTTCATTATAGATGTGTTTTAATGGTTTAATCCTATCAAACCCATCTGTAATGACATTAAGCCAATATTTAACATTTATGTTAAAATATTCTCTTTTTTTCATTAATAAGCATTCAAAACGTATCGTTTCAATTTGATTCATTAAAAATAAATATACCAGTAGTGCTTACGCTAAATGGATGCGCAATTCGCCTACTTTGCATGAACATCCAGGTTCAATCCACAGCAGCGACATATATTTGGTCAATACATATTTTTTCTCGGTAATAAAAAGAAATAAACGAATGCCTTTCCCTTTATTATATTACAAAAGTTGATTTTTCAATATTAAATTATTTCACTTGTCCCTGCTATTAATATTCGATGTTTGTATTCATACCACTCGGCGTAATTGTGTGTAAACACACAGCTGGTTTGTTTTATCGGGAAACATATACTTTAAGTTAGTTTTGAAAAGAAGAGAATACAGTGTGTATAGATCGGCTAGTGTACATTTCGAAATTAAAGCACATCGGGAATTGTCGCAGTATTTAACATTGGCCAACCTGTACACTCTTTTTTCGAGACAAAACAGTGGATACTATAATCAGTATACTTTAGCCAAATTATGCTGTTTTTATTTTCTGTTGCTTTTTAATTGTTTATCCAAATTACAATCAAGTCTCAGTAGAAGTAGCAGCACCACCACCAGCAGCAGCAGCAGCATAAGTCGTATAAGTAATAGTAGTAGTAGAAGTAGTAGTAGAAGAAGTAGTAATGGTAGTAGTAGTAGTAGTAGTAGTAGTAGTAGTAGTAGTAGTAGTAGTAGTAGTGGTAGCAGGTAGTAGTAAAAGAAGTAGTAATGGTAGTAGTAGTAGTAGTAGTAGTAGTAGTAGTAGTAGTAGTGGTAGCAGTAGTGGTAAAAGTAGAAGTAGTAGCAGCAGCAGCAACAGAAGTATTAGTAGTATAAGTAATAGTAGTAGTAGTAGTAGTAGTAGTAGTAGTAGTAGTAGAAGAAGTAGTAATGGTAGTAATAATAGTAGTAGTAATAGTAGCAGTAATGGTAAAAGTAGGAGTAGTAGTAGCAGCAGCAGTAGCAAAAGCAGCAGCAGCAACAGAAGTATTAATAGTATAAGTAATAGTAGTAGTAGTAGTAGTAAAAGAAGTAGTAATGGTAGTAGTAGTATTAGTAGTAGTGGTAGCAGTAGTGGTAAAAGTAGTAGTTGTAATACAAATAATAACAGTAGTGGCAGCAACAACGGCATCGTATTAGTAACAGTCGTAGCTGTAGCAACAACTTTAGTCGTAGCTGTGACAGCTGTAGCAGTAGCAGCAGTAGTAGTAATATCAGTAGTAATGCTAATAGCTGTATCAGTAGTAGTAGTAGTAGTAGTAGTAGTAGTAATATCAATAGTAATGCTAATAGCTGTATCAGTAGTAGTAGTAGTAATACAAGTAGTAATGTTTATAGCACTAGATATACATGTATTAGCAACAGTATTAATTGCCATGGTCACAGCTGTAGTATACGCATCAACAGCAGCAGCAGGTCAAGTAACAGCAGCAGTACTATTAGAAGCAGCTACAGTTGTAGTAATAGTAGTAGCAGCATAAGTAAAACTAATGACAGCAACAACAGTAATATTATTAGCGTTTGTAGCGACAATAACAGTTATAGTAATTGTAGTAGTAGTAAATGTTGCTTTTGTGATAGTTTTACTACTACAAGACATATAAATAACAGTAGACGTAGTAGCAGCAGCAGCGGAAATTATAGTAGTAGTAGTAGTAGTAGTAGGATCAGTAGTAGTAGTAGTAGCATTAAAAATTGTTGTTGTTTTTGTTGAAGAATTAGTTGTAGTACCAGCAGCAGTAGTAGTATAAGCTGTATTTGATGTTGATGAAGTAGTTTTGGTATTAGAAGTAGTAAAACAAAAATAACAATAGTCGTATTAGCAGCAGCAGCTGAAGAAATGGTAGTAGTATTAGTATTAGTAGTAGTAGTAGTAGTAGTAGTAGTAGTAGTAGTAGCAGTAGTAGTACTAGTAGTGCTAGTAGAAGTAGTAGTATTAGTAGTGCAATATGTTTATTTTGTAGAAGTTTAAGTATGAGAAGTAGTAATAGATATATGAGTAGTGTTAGTAGAAGCAACAGCGGCAGATATAGTAATAGTAGTAGTAGCAGAAGTCGGAGTAGTTGCATTAATATTTGTTGTTGTTGTAGAATTAGTTGTAGTAGCAGCAGCAGTAGTAGTATTAGCTGTTTTTGTTGTTTTTGAAGTAGTTTTGGTATTAGAAGTAGTAAAAGAAATAACTGTAGTCGTATTAGCAGCAGCAGCGAAAGTAATGGTAGTAGAAGTAGTAGTAGTAGTAGTAGTAGTAGTAGTAGCAGTAGTAATAGTAGTACTATGTGTTCATTTTGTATAAGGTTAAGTATTAGAAGTAGTAATAAAATATAACAGTAGTTGTAGGACATGTAGCAGCAGCAGCGGAAGAAATAGTAGTAGTAGTAGTAGCAGTAGTAATTGCTGATGTTGTAATTGAAATAGTAGTAGAAGTGTTAAAAGAAATAACTGTAGAAGTAGCAGCAGCGGTAGTAGCAGTAGTAGTATTAGTATAGGTAGTCGAAAGAGTTGTAGTAGCAGCAAAAGCAGCAGCAGCAGCAGAATCAGTATTAGGAGTAGTATTAATATGCATAGTTGTAGTAATAGAAGCAGCAGCCGTAGTAAAAGTAGTAGTAATAATAGTAGTTGTTATATTATAAGTTATAGAAATAACAGTAGTCGTAGTAGCGGAGGTAATAATGATAGTAGTAGTAGTAATAGAAATAGTTGTAGTAGCATCGGCAGTAGTTGTAGTTTTAGTAGAAGTATTTGCAGCGACAGTAACAATAATAATAATAATTTTAGCAGTAGTTGTAGTAGTGGTAGTAATAGTAGTAGTAGTAGTAGAATCAGTTGTAGTGTAGTAGTATTAGTATAAGTAGTAGTAGTAGTAGTAGTAGTAGTAGTAGCAGCAGTTGTTGTAGCAGTAACAGTGTAGTTGTAGTAGCAACAGTTGTAGTAGTAGTAGTAGTAGTAGTAGTAGTAGTAGTAGCAGTTGTAGTGTAGTAGAAGATGTGGTAGTGGTAGTAAACAGTAGCTATAATACCAGCAGTGGTAGTAGAATTTGAGGAAATGTAGTAGAAATAGTTGTAGTACCAGCAGCAGTAGTTGTAGTTTTAATAAAATCATTTGCAACGACAGTAACAATATCAATAATAATTTTAGCAGTAGTTGTAGTAGTGGAAGCAGTAGTAGAAGTAGCAGTTTTAGTGTTGTAGCAGTAGCAGTTGCAGTTTTAGTGTAGTAGTAGTAGTAGTAGTAGTTAAAGTAGAAGTGGTGGTATTAGCAGTAGAGGTAGTAGTAGTAGTAGTAGTAGTAGTAGTAGTAGTAGTAGTAGTTATAGCAGCAGCAGTTGTAGTAGTAGTATCAGTATTATCAGTATTATTAGTAGTTGTATCAGCAGTAGTAGTAGAAGCAGCAGTTGTAGTAGTAGTAGCAGTAGTAGCAGTATGATTATTTTTAGAAGTAGTAGTTGTAGTAGTCGTAGTAGTAGTAGTAGTAGTAGTAGTAGTAGTAGTAGTAGTAGCAGCAGCAGTAGTCTTAGTAGCAGCAACAGTAAATAAGTAGCAGTAGTAGTACCAGTAGTAATAGTAGTAGATATAGTTGTAGCAGAAGCAGCAGAAGCAGCAGAAGTCGATATGATAGTAAATGTAGTAGTAGTAAAAGTAGCAGTAGTAGTAGTAGAAGTTTTAATATTAGAAGAAGTAATAGAAATAACAGAAAACGTAGAAGAGAAAGTAATACTAGTAGTAGTTTTGGAAGTAGAAGTAGTAATAGCAATAGTAGCAGTAGCAGCAGCAGTAGCAACAGCAGTAGCAACAGCAGTAGTATGAGTAGCAATATTAGTAGAAGCAGTAGTAGAAGACATAGTTTCAGAAGCAGCAGTGTAGTAGTAGTTGTAGTAATAATAGTAGTTAAAGTAAAATTAGTATAAGTAGTAGAAGCAGTAGTAGCAGTAGCAGTACTAGCACTAGAAGTCGTATTTGTAGTATTTATAGTAGTAATCGGGGGCGTAGCGTGAAAAATATGGATGTTACTGAAGGTGAAGGTGTTTGGGAAAAAGTTTAGAAATAGAATAATAAATAGTTGCTTCTGTTGACATTTCAATTTAAACAAAATATTTACATGTGTTTTGATTGCAAATGTTACTCAGCAGAGTAACTGAGAATGCCAAGCTACGCGCCTGGTATTATTATTATTAAAAATAATTATAGTAATAATAATAATAATAATAGTATTGTTAGTAGTGGTAGTAGAAATAGTAGATGTAATAGTAGTAGTAGTAGCAGCAGCAGCATTAATAGTTGATGTTGTAGTAGTAGATTAAGCTTTAGTAGCGGTATTGGTGGTAGTAGATGCTGTATTTGGTGTTTTTGAAGTAGTTTTAGTATTAAAAACAGCTTTAGTATTAGCAGCAGCAGCGGAAGTAATAGTAGTAGTAGTAGTATGTGTCCTTTTTGTAGAAGTTTTAGTATAAGAAGTAGTAATAGAAATAACAGTAGTGGTAGTAGCAGCGCAGCAGCGGAAGAAATAGTAGTTGTAGTGGTAGCAGTAGTAATTGCTGTTGTTGTTATTGTAATAGTAGTAGTAGTATTAGTAGTATTTGTAGTGTTGAAAGAAATAATTGTAGAAGGTGCAGCAGCAGTAGTAGAAGTAGTAGTAGTAGTATTAATATTCATATTTGTAGTAGTAGCAGCAGCAGTATAAGTAACAGTAGTACTAGTAGTAGTCATAGTAAAATTAGTAGAAGTAGTAGTAGTAGTATAAGTAGCAGTTGTATCAGTATCAGTAGCAGTAGTATTTATAATAATAATAATAATAATAATAATAATAATAATAATAACAATAATAATAATAATAATAATAGTAATATTAGTAGAAGTAGTAGAAGATGTATAGTGTTTTTTCTAGACCAGGAAATGGGACAGGGAGCAAGAAAAAGGGGCAGGGAGCAATGTTTGCTCTCGACTGGCATATTCATTGTCAAACTTTTTCTTTGGTGGTCTCTTTTAATGTAGGGTTATCGCCCCTTTACATTATGCATGTGTAAATCACAAGTATTAGAGTTTGAATCAGATAGGTAGAAGTGATATATATAGAAATTCAAGGAGAAGTGAATATTTCTCTATCAGTATGACCAACTTATTATGTTGTATTTAGTCTTTGTTCTTTATTGAATAACTATCGTTTCTGCTCTATTCAGACTCAGTGGCAGTGTGGGAGCAGGAGTTAGTTTAAAAAATTATTTTAAACATCGCCCTTTTTTTTGTAATGATTGCTAACTGTCATAACATACTATAATGACAATGTCAAGCCTCCAAAGCTATTCAATCCATCCAAGAGAACTTTGCAATATGATAAATAAATGCAATCTATGATAGCACTGAAATACCTAGAAAATTGTAACTAGTCAACTATATTTCAAGTATTTAAAAAAGCCCACATAATTTATGTTAATTGTTGTTTTCAATACTGTATGTAAATCATGATATGACTGTCAAAAGAAAATAATTCCCTGAATATACACAACCAGTAAGCAATAAGTTAAAATTAAATTACTATAGTACCCCACTCACATTTTCTTTACCTTTAATTCGATTTTGATATCAATTGCAACGTTCACTTTTTCATAGAAGAAAATTTACATACATGCAGTTCCATTTATTGTAAATCTACATAATATATTCGTGAAATTATATTCAAGGAGATAATGCTTTTATTGCCGAAACCAAGTAAGTTATTTCCCTTCTAAATTTTGAGGGATACCCGCGATTACGTCATCACCTATTTTTAGATCAAATCTCGGCTGATTTTGACCGGAGGAAAAATAAAGCTTGATGCAGATTAATCCGATAATTGATGTCTTAGTTGATTGTTTATAGGGATAGGGATCAAACTGACAAGCCAATACAGTGTGACCTTTAGCGATTTATGTAAACGGTATACCGAAAATTAAGACAAGTCTACATAGCTTTTCCAGACTGTCATAGCGAAATTGAATATGAGGACATTTTCGCTAGCTTGGACCCTGAATTCCTCTGTTATTTACCTTTCAAAGTAATAAAGTAAGCACAAACGCAAATTCTCAGTTAACAGATCTGTAACAATTTGCAAAAAAATAATTGTACATTAAAGTAGTAGTAGTAGTAGTAATAATTGTAGCCGTAAAAGTAGTATTTGTAGTACTAGTATTAATAGTAGTAGTAGTACTAGTAATAGTTGTAGCCGTAGAAGTAGTATTTGTAGTAGTAGTAGTAGTAGTAGTAGAAGTAGTAGAAGTAGTATAAATAATAGTTATAGTAATACTAATAATAATAGTATTGTAAGTAGTGGTAGTAGAAATAGTAGATTTAATAGTAGTTGTAGTAGTTGTACAATTAGTAGTAATAGTATTATTAAAAGTAGTAGTACCAATATAAGTATGTATCTTTATGCATGCGTTTAGCAACATGTATTTTGAGTTCATTTTCCCTTTACTTTGGTTATCGGTCGTAAGAATGGACGTGTCGATTGATTATCAGACCGGCATTGTTATTGTAAAGGCCATACCCCAATGTTGGTATAGATTCTGCACATGTTTACACTTTCAAGAAGTCAATCTTAGTACAACCAAATTAATGTGAAGGGTTATACAATTGTAAAGTTCCAAGTGATAGTAGCGAAATATGCCATCTTTTTTAACATAAGAAATCAATCCCGAATTACAATAATATTAGTGATAGTTATTCAGCAGAAATATCTGGATTCTATTTTGGGTCGACCAAATGTATTGTGTTATTGTTTCATATCTCACTGCTGTGTTATTATAAACAGTGAAAAGAACGCTTTCTTTAATCCGTCTATTTCAGCTTTGCTAATTATATACATATTATTTTTCTCTAAAATATCTTACAAACAAGAGGCCCAAGAGGGCCTTAGAACGCTCTACTGACTCATAGTGGCCGTAGCACTTTTTGAAATTCCACAATATGTACCTTCTTTAAGGGGGTCCTCTTAACAACTTATGGATTAATATCCCACCACACCTATACTGAACAATTCTTTAAATTCCCTTACCATTCAACTGTAAAAATATAGTCCCCTGTACAGCCCTTATACAACCCAGCCCTTTCCTAACCCTAACCTTAGCGATTTGTTATGAGCAGAAATTATTCAAATTTTAAAAAGATTTTTTTTGTACACATGCATGCAAAATTCCTATGTAAAAGTCACATAACAGGGCCCCAATATATCCCAGTCCCTTGATATGCAGAATATTAATTTCTTGCTGATGTAAGGATGATTTATATCAAATATGAACTAGTTTGACTGAAAGGTTATTGAGAGGAAATTTGCGAAAATTCCCAAATTTAACCTTATTGTCCCATCCACGCCCTGGCTTCTTATGGAAATTTAATCCACCTTATTGAACAGCTACTAGACAATGCTTTAGATCTCAAATTGAGCAACATATTTACCCAAATGGACAAAAGAATGAGAATCTTCCATTTCCCCATAGTATTCCTATGTAAAACTTGAAGACACCTTACAGGGCCTGTATACACCCCAGTGTCTCTTGACCTGTACACACTAAAAAATTTTAATCATAGTTCAAATAATTTATATCAAATATGAACAAATTTGACTAACCGGTTGTTGAAAACAAGATTTATGACAATGTTCAGTTTTAATAATTTTGTGACCTCTTAGAAAATCAATCCTTCGTATCGAGCAAAATCATATTTTTTATGACTAGAAGTTGCTTCAAAAACTCAAAGTGAATAAAAAATTATAAAATAGAGAATTTTCCGTTTTCCAATAGTATTCCTATATAAAACTTTACAGGACCCTATAAATGCAAGACACTTGATTTGTACAAACTTTAAACCCATACTTATTGGGATAATACATGTCAATAATGAACAAATTTGACTGACCGGTTGTTGAGAAGATTTTTGATTTTGTTTCTATTTTAACCCTTTTTTGACCCATCTTCGTCTCTTATGGAAAGTCAATTCTGCTTGTTGAACCAAATCTTATTTCCTTTGACTAGATGATACTTCAGAACTCAAATTGTATAATGATTTTGCCTAAATAGATGAAAAAATCATTTCCATTTAAAAAAAAATATATATTTATTATAATGACATGTGTCCCCTAATTGAACCCTAGTTGGTTATCATAACTACATAAACATTTTGAAATCTGTTTGGCCGTTCATGAGAAGAACATGTGTCCCCTAATTGAACCCTCGGAGCGGGGTCATTTTTAACCCTAGGGACACCATTTGAACAAAGCTAACAAAACTGTAGTTGGTTATCATTACTACATAAACATTTTGAAAATCTGTTGGGCCGATCATGAGAAGAAGATTTTTGTAAGTTTTGGACTATTTTTAGTAACGGCGGCCATCTTGCATTTCAGATCGAATGTAATGTATTATATATATGTCGTATGTCTCTGTAAGAAGTGTTTAATAAAAGAATGTTTCATCTTAAAACAGAAAATACAAAAGACAATCGTCGACAATCGTCGAAGATCATCGCTAGATCACTGTTTACCCCCGAAACAAAAGTAAATATTAGACATCAGAACCATAAATAATTAATTGTCATTGACTTTAAGTATGAGTATATGTTACTGCTACTACTACTATTGCTACTACATCTACTACTACTGCTACTACTACCACTACTACTACTACTACTACTACTACTATTACTGCTCGGGCTGCTGCTGCTGCTACTACTACTACTACTACTACAACTACAACTACTACTACTACTGCTACTGCTCGGGCTGCTGCTGCTACTACTACTACTACTACTGCTACTGCTACTGCTACTGCTACAGCTCTGGCAGCTGCTGCTGCTACAACTACTACTACTACTACTGCTACTGCTCAGGCTGCTGCTGCTGCTACAACTACTACTACTTCTACTGCTCGGGCTGCTGCTGCTGCTACTACTTCTACTACTGCTACTGCTAGAGCTCGGGCAGCTACTGCTGCTACAACTACAACTACTACTACTGCTACAGCTCGGGCAGCTACTACTGCTACAGCTCGGGCTACTGCTACTCTACTACAACTACTACTACTTCTACTACTATAACTACAACTAGTAGTACTGCTACTTCTTCTAGTCTTCTATTGCTACTTCTACTACTACTACTACTACTACTACTACTACTACTAATCTACTAGTAATACAACTACTACTACTACTACTACTACTGCTACTATTACCGTAACTGTTTCTGCTGCTACTACTACTCTACTAGTACTACTACTACTAGTACTACTACTAATACTACTACTACTACTACTACTACTACTACTACTACTACTGCTCGGGCTGCTGCTGATGCTACTACTACTACTACTTCTACAATTACAACTACAACTACTACTACTACTGCTACTGCTCGGGCTGCTGCTGCTACTACTACTACTACTACTCCTACTACTACTACTACTGCTACTGCTATTGCTACAGCTCGGGCAGCTGCTGCTGCTAAAACTACTACTACTACTACTACTACTGCTACTGCTCGGGCTGCTGCTGCTGCTACATTTACTACTACTGCTACTGCTCGGGCTGGTGCTGCTGGTACTCCTTCTACTACTGCTACTGCTACAGCTCGGGCAGCTACTGCTGCTACAACTACAACTACTACTACTGCTACAGCTCGGGCAGCTGCTACTGCTACAGCTCGGGCTGCTGCTGCTGCTACAACTACTACTACTGCTACTGCTCGGGCTGCTGCTTCTGCTTCTACTACTACTACTACTATTGCTACTACTAAAACTACAACTACTACTACTACAACTACTACTACTGCTACTGTTGCTGCTTGGGCTGCTGCTACAAATATTACTACTACTACTACTACTACTACTTCTACTACTACAACTACAACAACTACAACTACTACTACTACTACTGCTGCTGCTACTGCTACTATTACAACTACAACTACAGCTACTGCTGCTGCTGCTGCTACTACTACAACTACAACTACAACTACAACTACAACTACAACTACTACTACTACTGCTGCTGCTGCTGCTGCTACTATTACTACAACTACAACTACTACTACTAATACTACTAGTAGTAGTACTGCTACTGCTGCTACTGCTACTACTACTACTATTTGTAGTACTGCTACTGCTACTGTAACTGCTACTACTACTACTACTTGTTGTAGCTGTAGTAGTACTGCTACTGCTATTCTACTACTGCTACTACTACTTCTACTACTATTACCAATTCTACTCTACTACTACTACTACTACTACTATTACTACAACTAGTAGTACTGCTACTTCTACTACTCTTTTATTACTACTTCTACTACTACTACTACTACTACTTCTACTACTACTACTACTACTACTAATCTACTAGTACTACAACTACTACTACTACTAGTACTGCTACTACTACCGTAACTGTTTCTGCTGCTACTACTACTCTACTAGTACTACTACTACTAGTACTACTACTACTAGTAATACTGCTACTGTTACTACTGCTACTACTACTTATACTACTGCTACTACTGCTACTACTTCTGCTACTGCTACTTCGACTACAACTACTTATACTGCTAATCTACTAGTACTTCTACTACTACTACTAGTAGTACTGCTACTGCTACTGCTACTACTACTGCTACTACTACTACTAGTAGTAGAACTGCTATTGCTACTACTGCTACTACTACTACTGCTACTGCTACTCCTACTCCTACTGCTACTACTAATACTGCTACTGCTACTGCTGCTGCTGCTGCTGCTACTGCTACTGCTGCTGCTGCTACTGCTACTGCTACTGCTTCTATATTACTACTACTACTACTATGTCAATTCAAATGATCAGCATTGTAATATTTACATAAAATTTATTGGTCAGAAAAGTAATAATCTACAACCACTATGTCAAACTACCGTCACATTTAATAAATGTTCGCACATAGTCATAAAGCTATTACCACCACATGTTGTTGATGCTAAATCTGTGGATGTATTCAAAATCAAACAAGATCCCCATTGGGATTGGGAGACTCCATATCAGTTATGAATCTACAAAATGTCTTACGTTTAAAATAGTTGTAACTGACTAAATGTATATGAAATCTGTCACCAGACTATGGGAAAAGTTATGAAAACAATAGATGAACAGTGTTTTAAGTTTACCACATCACAGTGGGTTTAAAAAGGATCATAAGGCCCTTCTTTTTAAACCCGAAATCATCATACAGATATAAAATACAATGTATTCAAAATACCATAAACTCGAATACATAATATCTTCAATTTTAATACATGATATCGCCAACTCGAATATGTGATATCATCAACTTTAATACGTGAATGCATCGAGTCGAATATGTGATATCCCAAACTTTAATATGTGATATCATCAACTTTAATTCGTGATATCACCAATATGAATACGTGATATCACCAGCTCGAATATGTGATATCGCAAACTGTGATACATGATATTTCCAACTTTAATACGTGATACCACAAATTTTAATACGTGATATTACCAATTTGAATACGTGATATCACCAATTCGAATGCGTTAAGTCACCAACTCGTATATGTGATATTACCAACTTTAATACGTGAAATCTTCACCTCGAATATGTGATATTACCAACTTCAATACGTGATATCACAACTCTATTATATCATCGACTTGAATATTTTATATCACCAAGTTTGATATATTATGATACCTCCAACTTTAATACGTGATACCACCAACTTTAATACATGGTATCACCAACTTGTATATGTGATATCACCAAGTTTAGTACATGATACCACCAACTTTATTACGTGATATCACCACTTCGATTACGTGATATCACAAACTCTAATATATGATATCATCAACTTGAATACGTGATATCACCAACTTTAATACATGATACCTCAAATTTTTGTACATGATACCACCAACTCGTATATGTGATATCACAAAGTTAAGTGCATGATACCACCAAATTTAATACGCGATATCACAACTTCGAATACGTGAAATCACCAACTTCAATTCGTGATATCACAAACTATACTATATGGTATCATCAACTTGAATACGTAATATCACCCACTTTAATATATGATACCTCAAATTTTTGTACGTGATATCACCAACTTTAATGCGTGATACCACCAACTCGTATATGTGATATCACAAAGTTAAGTACTGATACCACCAACTTTAATACGCGATATCACCACTTTGAATACGTGATATCACCAACTTCAGTAGGTGATATCACAAACTATACTATATGATATCATCAACTTGAATATCTGATATTACGAACTTTAATATATGATACCACCAACTTTAATACGCGATATCACCACTTCGAATATGTGATATCATTAACTTCAATACGTGATATTGCAAACTCTAATATATGATATCATCAACTTGAATATGTGATATCTCCAACTTTGATACATGATATAATTTACTCGAAAACGTGACATCACCTATTGAATATTTGATATCACTTGTTCAAATATGTGACATTATCAGTTCAAATACAAGGATAAAAAAAAGTATTTAAAAGTAAAGCGACACCTTATAAATGTTTTTCGTATGTTGTGATATTAAAGCTATGATATAAATTGTAGTTTCTTGCCCCCATAGGCAAACAATTAAGAAAAAGTATAAAATCAGTTGAAATGCATGTGGATTAATACTCATTGGTTATCCTTACAGATCATGCAAAGATTTGTTATACATACCTGAGGAAATCGAGAACATTCTTCGAGATGATGAGATGAAACAATTACAAGAAGATTGGAAGAAAGCCAATAACAAATTAAGTTGTATGTTAGAAGCACGACAGGTTGATTTGAATGACATTAATAACCAAACATCTGCCACCTTGGACACGATTAACGACTTTAGGTTGAAGATCAATAGCAGATTAGATGAACTGGAGAAGATAACAAGAGAAACGATCCAATCAAAGCAGGAGAATATTCAAAGTAAAATAAAATCTGAAATTGAGTACATGAATGGCATCGTGAAAGAGATGGAAGCGTGTCAACAGCAATTGCAGTCGGCAGTGAAAAATCGATCCCAACAGTTTGTATGCTTGAAAAAATGTGAAGAAAAAATTATTGAGTCGAAAAAAATCAGTAACGAGAAAACTAAAAATCAAAATGTTTGTATTGAATTTCAGAAAGATGAAAGTATCATGAACCTGTTGGGTGGACTTAAATCACTGGGAGACATCACTGAGAAAACGAGCTCTAGATCAGTTCAGGTCCAGCAGCACAGTGCACTGTACAAAGTAACAGGACGTCAAGAGTATACCGTGAGTACAAGGCCTGATTATATGTTTGGTTCCTGTATACTGACAGACGGTACTTTACTACTGACATGCTGCGACATGCAGAAACTAGCGAGACTGGACAGTTCCAGCTACAAAGTGATAGACGAGTGTGATATGCCTGACTGTCCTATAGCAGTATGTGAGATAAGTCCACAAGAAGCAGGTGTAGCATTGAATAACAACACCATACAGTTGGTATCTTTGGGAAGTAAGATGGCACCATCTCGATTAATAAAGATGAGTCATCACTGTGTGGGGCTTGTCGTCAGTAATGGGGAGATGTTCGTATCAGATGAGGGTAAAAACGTCTATGTACATGACACATTCGGGACACTGCTGAGAACAATATGTAAGGATCAATCAGGAGCAGATATTTTCTCTAGGACCGAACATATTACAGTGAGTGATGACGGCAGCCAGATTTATGTTGTTGATTATGACAAAGGTGTGATTGTTCTGGACAGGAATGGGACAGTACTCTCGCGGTTTTGTGATCCCGAGTTGTCTGGCGCACTGGGAGTATGTACTGATGGGTGTGGTAACGTGTTTTTATGTGGTCATAGATCTAACAATGTTGTACAGATTGGACCGAGCGGAGATAACATTGGTGTGATTGTCAAACAGTCAGATGGTATTTCAGATCCTCTATCTGTGTGTTATGACAGGTTAACATCTAGAATGGTTGTTACAAACAACACCAGCAGTATCAATGTTTTTGATTTGGTGTAAATGACAAAACACATGAGCCATGTAGGTCAACACTGTCAGTGATAAAACCATATCTAAAAATAGATTGACCAAAACATTTATGTACGGTAACATGCATGAAACAACATGATTGATATACATTACATATAGACTGAGCATTATATACATGAAAATGTAGAATTGTATAATTCATATACAAACATAATGAATTTATTTATACAAAAGTATTTTGCTAGTTTTGATAATTTAGTTATAAAAGCAGTGTATATTATAATAACAAGGGTGTTTGTATCTTCAGGAATTCAATTCAATATTCAATTTTATCTTATAACGTTTATCTTATTTCAATGATTTGTATTGATTATTTTTTTTGTAATCTTGAGTATCTTTATTATGCATATTTATAATCAGATTATATTTTTTCTTTTATGTTGCCGGGCTGCTCGCTAGCTCAGTCAGTAACGTGTCTGACTGCCAATCCGAGGTTAATGAGTTCGAATCCCCGCCCGGGCACAGTCTCTTTGTAGATTGACGTTAAACTTTTATCCACGGTCATGAATATTCCACCTCTGAATATGTGGGAAAGCAGTCTGTGACTTGCAGAGATAAGGTGTGTCATGTACTGGTGGTAAAACTGCCTGCCGGGCCCAGGAACGATGATTAGTTAAGCTGACCGCCGTTATATAACTGGAATATTCTTAAAAAACAAATAAACAAATAAACAATCCACATATCAATTTCGAATATTTAATATTAAAAATCGAGTTTCACTTTTAAAATTCAGTAAGTTTTAAGTTGTTAATGCATATATTTCAATTTAAACATTTTTTATCAAAAATTATCATTTTATTAAAAACATAGCAACACAAGTTAATGGTTGAAACAGAAAGACAACAAATAAACTTTACCCTGGTAAAGATTGCTGTCCTTTGTAAGAATAATTATCTTCCCTTATTAAATTATTCATTATATTTGTAACAGTTTGACATCAGTGGAATTCTTACACATTCAACTATTTGTTGCAGTTGTGTGATTCTTACATCTGTTAAATTCTTACACATGTTTTTGTTGTAGTAACGTGATTCTTGAATCAGTTAAACTATAGCGGTTGTTTTAAGGTAGAGCGTCCGCCTCGCATACGAACTGTTGTTGGTTCGACCCCTGGCCGGGTCATACCAAAGACTGGTACTAGAAGCTTCTCCGTTTGTCTCTCAGTATTTAAAGGGTAGTTCTAGGACTGGTCGACCCAGTGTTCGAATACTGCGACTTAGTGGGGTATCCTACCATGTGTCTGTATGATACTCCAGTGTGGTAGCGATTAGAATACTGTCTCAAGTAGACACCGTATATGGCTAAACAACTGGTGAAGGCGACAGTAAACATCATTTGAATTCTTACCCTATAATACGTTATAGAATCGGGATGTAATATTTAAATCTTACATTTTGTATGATTGATACAGAATGTGATTCTTCTGTTACCCGATTATACTTGGTATTTCATATTTATAAGTCTAACTAGTATTTTACATGTAAGCTTAGTCGACAAATTACTTGCATGATTATATAGCTTATGTGACTAGTTTACTGTGTGTTATATGTAAGCTTATGTGCCTAGTTTACTGTGTGTTATATGTAAGCTTATGTGCCTAGTTTACTGTGTGTTATATGTAAGCTTACACGACTAGTTTACTGTGTGTTATATGTAAGCTTAAACGACTAGTTTACTGTTTGTTATATGTAAACTTATGCGTATAGTTTACTGTGTGTTATATGTAAGCTTATGCGACTAGTTTACTGTGTGTTATATGTAAGCTTATCTGACAAGTTTACTGTGTTTTATATGTAAGCGTATGCGACTAGTTTACTGTATTTTATATATAAGCTAATGCGACTAGTTTACTGTGTGTTATATGTAAGCTTATGCGACTACTTTACTGTTTGTTATATGTAAGCTTATGCGACTAGTTTACTGTATATTATATGTAAGCTTATGCGACTAGTTTACTGTATATTATATGCAAGCTTATGTGACTAGTTTACTGTGTGTTATATGTAAGCTTATGCGACTACTTTACTGTGTGTTATATGTAAGCTTATGTGACTAGTTAACTGTGTGTTTTATGTAAGCTTATGTGACTAGTTTACTGTAGATGATATGTAAGCTGATGTGACTAGTTTACTATAAGCTGATGTGACTAGTTTACTGTATATTATATGTAAGCTTATGTGGCTAGTTTACTGTGTGTTATATGTAAGCTTATTTGACTAATTTACTGAGTGTTATTTGTAAGCGTATGCGACTAGTTTACTGTGTGTTATATGTAAGCTTATGTGACTAGTTAACTGTTTTTTATATGTAAGCTTATGTGACTAGTTAACTGTGTGTTTTATGTAAGCTTTTGTGACTAGTTTACTATGTGTTATATGTAAGCTTATGCAACTTGTTTACTGTGTGTTATATTTGAATTTATTTATTACCATTGATGTGAAATAACTATCTGATCATGTGCACATGCGGGTAAAGCGTTTTACTTAATGACATAAGAAATGGCCTTGGTACGGAATCGACTCCGCGATGATTGATAAGGGTTGAAATGCTCTGAGCAAAGGCTCAGACTGAGTCAAAGGTTCATAACGAGTCAAAAGCCCATTCTGAGTCAAAGGATGATACTGAGTCAAAGGTTCATACTGAGTCAATAGCTCATACTGAGTCAAATGATAATACTGAGTCAAAGGTCCATTCTGGATCATAGATCATACTGAGTCAAATTTCCATATTCGATCAAAGGTCAATACTGGACAAAGGCTCATACTGATTCAAAGGTTCATAACGAATCAAAAGCCCGTTCTGAGTCAAAGGATGATACTGAGTCAAAGGTTCATACTGAGTCAATAGCTCATACTGAGTCAAATGATAATACTGAGTCAAAGGTCCATTCTGGGTCATAGATCATATTGAGTCAAATGTCCATATTTGATTAAAGGTCAATACTGGGCGAAGGCTCATACTGATTCAAAGGTTCATAACGAGTCAAAAGCCCATTCTGAGTCAAAGGATGATACTGAGTCAAAGGTTCATACTGAGTCAATAGCCCAAACTGAGTCAAATGATAATACTGAGTCAAATGTCCATATTTGATCAAAGGCTCATACTGATTCAAAAGCCCATATTGAGTCAAAGGCTCATACTGAGTCAAAAGCCCATACTGAGTCAAAAGCTCATACTGAGTCAAAAGCCCATACTGAGTCAAAGGCCCATACTGAGTCAAAAGCCCATACTGAGTAAAAAGTCCATACTGAGTCAAAGGCTCATACTGAGTCAAAAGCCCATACTGAGTCAAAAGCCCAAACTGAGTCAAAGGCTCATACTTAGTCAAAAACCCATGCTGAGTCAAAGGCCCATACTGATTCAAAAGCCCATACTGAGTCAAAGGCTCATACTGAGTCAAAACCATTACTGAATCAAAGGCTCATACTGAGTCAAAAGCCCATACTGAGTCAAAGGCTCATACTGAGTCAAAGGCTGATACTGATTCAATAGCCCATACTGAGTCAAAGGCTCATAATGAGTCAAAGGCTGATACTGATTCAAAGGATTGTACTGAGTCAATGGCTGATACTTAGTTAAAGGCCCAGACAGGGTCAAAGGCCCATACTGAGCCAAAAGGTCATCCTGGTTAAGGATCAATCAGGAGCAGATATTTTCTCTGTGACCAGGCATATTACAGTGAGTGATGACGGCTTCAAGATTTATGTTGCTGATTGTTACAAAGGTGTGATTGTTCTGGACAGGAATGGGAGAGTACTCTCGCGCTTTTGTTATCCCGAGTTGTCTGATGCACTGGGAGAATGTACTGACGGGTGTGGTTATGTGTTTGTATGTGATCGTACATCTAACAATGTTGTACAGATTTGACCGAGCGGAGATAAAGTTGGTGTGATAGCTAAACAGTCATATATTTTATGTCCTCTATCAGTGTGTTATGATAGGTCAACATCTATAATGATAGTTACTAGCCAAAACATTTATAACATCTAGTTTTTTTATTTAGGTCAAACAGATTTGGTTCACGAGATCTGCGAACATACTGGGATATCTTAATCTTTTGTATCATGTAGAAATATAATTTTCAGAAATACGGAAGAGTAAAAAAATACAATTTTACATAATGACCGTAATCACTTTGTGTCCATGGAGATACTTATTTATCACAGATTTCAATTTTTATATATATTAGTAGTCTAAAGTTGTATATTATTTTATTTTTTTTATTAGGTTTGACGCCATTTCCTACACATAGCCGGGTATGTAAAGCATATCCAGTTTTATTAATGGATCAAGACCCAAGCATGAACCCGAAGAGAACCACCGACTTTCCGTTTTTCCGTAAGTAACTGGAAAACTTTCTCACGTATTTAATTGGACCAAGCCCGGCTAAAACACATGACCTCAAAGGTTAGAGGTCGTTAGACAAAGCTCCTTGTGACCACTGAGGTGAGGCTAAAGTCATTTTATGTGAAATAACGTGTATACCTATTTTTGTGGGATTATCTTTGAAATATATTTATTTAATGTACATTACGAAGTTGCGAACAAATACATTATAATTTAAGATTTTCTCAAAGGACACGCGGCGTTTTACATTTAGTTAGTTTACTTATTTTCGAGGAACACATCAATCTCCGCATGAATGTATTGCCAAAATAATATTTTATTATCCAAGAATTATTATAGGAATCGGTTTTGTTAAGAGTGATTGATATATATAGCTTTGTTTGTACGACTAGTGGGGCACGTTAGATTCGAAATTGATTTGAAACAATGTTTAATTGATAAATTGATGTTTCCTTGGAATAGTGCAGATATATGTTCCCTTGAAATATTGTAGATATATACTTTCTTGGAATATTGTAGATATTTGTGTCCTTGGAATATTGTAGATATACGTGTCCTTGAAATATTGTAGATATACGTGTCCTTGGAATATTGTAGATATATGTGTCCTCGAAATGTTGTAGTTATACGTGTCCTTAAAATGTTGTAGTTTTATTGTATTATAAGTTTTATTTATGCATCGTCTAGATATATTAGTTTTGTATTTACATCATGTAGAAATATAAGTTTTGTATTTACATTATGTAAATATATAACTTTTATATGTGCATCGTGTATAGATATATATATTATTTGCCTAATGTAGATATATAACTTTTATATTTGGATCATGTAGATATACAAGTTTTATACTTGCATCGTGTAGAGAAAAAAGTTTTGTATTTAATACATAAAGTAGACTGATAAGTTTTAATTTGCACCATTAGATATATAAGTTTCATATTTGCGTCATGTAGATAAGTTTTATTTATGCAGTCTGTAGAAACATGAGTTTTATAATTGCATCCCCTGTATACATAAGTTGCATCCTGTAGATATATAAGTTTTATATTTGTACCAAGTTGATATATAAATCTTATATTTGTACAATGTTCATATGTAAGTTTTATATTTGCAACATATAGATATACAAGTTTTATCTTTGCATCATGTAGATATAATAGTTTAATATTTGCACCATGTTGATATATAAGTTTTATATTTGCAACATGTTGATATATTAGTTTTATATTTGCACCATGTAGATATATAAGTCTTATATTTGAACAATATTCATATGTAAGTTTTATATTTGCACCATATAGATATACAAGTTTTATATTTGCAACATGTAGATATAATAGTTTTATATTTGCACCATGTAGATATATAAGTTTTATATTTGCAACATGTTGATATATTAGTTTTATATTTGCACCATGTAGATATATAAGTCTTATATTTGAACAATATCCATATGTAAGTTTTATATTTGCACCATATAGATATACAAGTTTTATCTTTGCATCATGTAGATATATAAGTTTTATGTTTGCAACATATTGATATATAATTTTATATTTGCAACATATAGATATACAAGTTTTATCTTTGCATCATGTAGATATATAAGTTTTATATTTGCATCATGTAGATATATAAGTTTCATATTTGCCTCGTGTAGATATATAAGTTTTATATTTGCAACATGTAGATATATAAATTTCATATTTGCCTCGTGTAGATATATAAGTTTCATATTTGCCTCGTGTAGATAAATAAATTTATATGTGCATCATGTTTATATATAAGTTTTATATTTGCGACATATAGATATATAAGTTTTATTTTTGCATCATGTAGATATATAAGTTTCATATTTGTATCATGTAGATATATAAATTTTATATTTGCATCGTGTAGATATATAAGTTTTATATTTGCCTCGTGTAGATAGGTTTTATATTTGCATCGTGTAGATATATAATTTTTATATGTGCATCATGTAGATATATAACTTTTATATTCGCATCATGAAGAAATATATGTTTTGTATTTACATCATGTAGAAATATACATTATGTAGATATATATGTTTTATATTTGCATCATATAGATATATAAGTTTTATATTTGCATCATGTAGAAATAATGTTAAGTGAAAGAAATTGAATTTTCTAAATTAGTATGTGCTTGTGTGCATGCGTACGTGCGTGCGTGGGCGGGCGTACGTGCGTGCGTGCGTGTGGGTGTTTGTGTGCGTGCGTGCGTATGTGTGTGTATGTGTGTTTGTGTATGAGTATGTGTGCGCGCGCGCGTGCGTGTGTGTGTGTGTGTGTGCGTGCGTGCGTTTGTGCATGCGTGCGTGCGTGCGTGCTTGCGTGCATGTGTGTGTTCTTGCATCCGTGTGCATGTTTAAATGCCTAATAATCATTCTTATTGCATTTATGGCTAATTATGATACACGTTTAAACTTGATATCGTTTGATTTTGAATGATATTTTTTACCAAAATTTATATTATAGATTAATGGACCCCGATCTTAAATACCTAAGTAACAAAATTATTTTGACCTGCGATAATAACTCGTTTAATTGTATGATTAAGTTTGCGATTCTTACATAACCAGTGAATAAAATGAGTGTAGAGAAATATTGTCTTTGTTTTATTTCCAACTCAAAATCTCTACGAGTTTTCTAATTTTGTCTGTAGTATATGAATACTATATCTATATCAAATAAAAATCAATTGGTTCTACCCAATACAGTGGCACACAATACGCATAATTCTGAACCAGGTAACTTGATAATGTATCGAACCCAATAAAAGGATTTATAACCCAATATAAAACGGTTATAGATTGCATATTAAACACATAAAAGAACCAATATTTCTGTGGATATAACTGTACATATAGAAATTTACGTATATATTCTTTGTAGTCGCAAATGATATGTTTTTACATTAATGTAGATATGATATTTTGTTTGTAAACAACTGGATTTTCATTCCTGTTACAATATTTCACAAAAAAAAAAAACAGTTAATAAAATAAGAATGATTCCTCGATTATTGGTACAAATATGAATTAAATGTAGTTTTGGCATTGCATGTTACATGAACAGTAATTTGTTAAAGCATGTTATATACTAATTGAATGAGCCTGGGCTCTGGAGCTTATCCTTTCACTAAACTGATATTTCTTTACAATTATTAAATACTAGTATTATAATTTCATTTATTTTTGTTTCTTTTAGATTTCACATAAGTGGAATGTCTACAAACATTGTAAAATTCTGACCATTATTTTGTCGGTCATATATACGTGTACATACTTATGTAAGTTCAAATCTAAACTTCAATCGTACACGCATTGTTACAAAATGTAGAACGATATTTGTAAAAATCTATTGGCTATTTTTTACATGTATGCGCGGTACAAGACACTGGTTTGCGCCACCAGCCTCTTCGGATGCGTGTGTTTGAATTCCACTGCTGCCATTTCATTATGTTAATATTAGATATGCCATGAAAACAACTCTATATATACATGTACTATAAAAATATTGTATTTAAATACAAGACATTCAAATGCCTTAGCTACAGAAATATTCTCGTTAACTAATAGTTCATTACACATATGCATTAACAGAATGTAAATATAAACATATATACAATCAGGTGCATAAAAAATGATAGACATATGTTAAAGACTATTTTTTTGAAATATAAGATTTTCAAAACGTGGTCGACTCGCCCAGGAAAGACCAAAGACGGTAAACTCTGAAAACCTGTGCCCGTTTATCAAATGCTTTTTACCACTGAATGTCGAGCTTCATTCTTGAAAATCTTTTATGAACAATACGCCTGCATATTCAGTATGTTCAGAATAACTTTGTTTGATAAACGACATTTATCACATTGATGTTTCATATTGTTATGTAAATGAAATACATGTAGCAATTATATGTCTGTAATTTCGAGCATTGAATTTAATTTTTTCCGATGTCGTCGCTCAGAGTGAATCGCTAGAACTGATTTCTTACCGCCAAAAATCTATATTTATATTTAATCTCGAATCACTCGAGCGTTCAAAACAGGTTTTGTATAACAATAACGCCAGGACAAAGGTACTACACTATACGATGCAACGTGGAGTACAATAAGTAATGGTTAGCGATGGTGCTTTTGATGAGGACATATATTTAAAAACAGTCACTGTTAACGACGTCTCTTCAATCACAGTTCTAAATTTGTTTATTCATTGGTCAATAAAGGTCAATTTTCAATATTCTAAAATTGGCTTTAAACATTTTTGACCAGTATAAACTCATAGACCCCGTATTTCATAAAGGATATCTATTTAGCCATGATGCTAAACTTATATATTGAAAATGTAAGCCTTAAATAGATTTCCCGTTTAAAATTGAAACATTTATTGTAACATATTAAATGAGTCACATTGTTTCATTTTGAATTATTCAATTTGATCCGTCATACAAGTTTACATGTTGTAAACATTGTTTCATCTTAGAAAAAGTCCGAAGGACGATGTGATGGTCGTGAAGCAGTATTTAAGTGCTGTCTATTTTTAGCATGGGGATTTCGTTTCAAGTTTAGGCATACCACTCCACATCGATTCTGTCACGTTTTGTTGGATTTGATATACGAAATAATTCAGATTTTCTTTATTTATTTATTTTATTTTACCTGCTTATTAGCTATTTAATTTTTTTAAAGATATTGATAGCGATTACAGTACTGATAAATCTAAACATATTTGACCAGGGCTATGGTTATCTGTGGTCAAAATTGGCGAAATTTTGTGGAAAACTGTACCAGGAAAAAATGAGGTGTAGATATGCAGGAGTATTTTGCCATTCTTGATTTATACTGATAGAAAGTGTTGCCTTGAACTGTCAATCGGACAACTCTACTTCTCGAACAGTTGTTGTAGCTGTTGTTGTATGGTGTTTAGCGTCGCATTCAACAAATGTTCAGTCATATCGCGACGGTGTCTACTTGAGACAGTAGTCTGAGCGCTGTCACACTGGAGTATCATGCCGCAGACACATGGTATGATACCCCACCCAGTCACATTATGCTGACACCGGGTCGACCAGTCCTAGAACTGTCCTCTAAATGGTGAGCGTCAAGCGAGGGAGTTTCTAGTTTCATTTGTAAAGTCTTTGAAGACCATTGAAATGTCGATCTTAAATATCTAAGTAACAATAACATGTTAAGTTTACGATAACAATTTGTAATATGGTGTGATTAAGTGTGCGATTCTGACATAACCAGTGAATATAATGAGTGTAGAGAAATATTGTCTTTGTTGTGTTTTTTTTTATTTAGCTCAACATATTTACGTGTTTTTTTATATTTGGGATACTGTATTATATATAATTAAAAATAATTGATTTGACCAAACAAATAGACATAAACTACGCATATTTAGCCCAATAACCTAATAATTGAATATAACCCTATAAGGTCTCACTGAACAATTACCGTCATTTTCATTCATCATTTCATTTTCTTGCTTTAAAGTGACTTTCATGCACACTTTACTTTCATTTGCTATTTTTATTGATAAAATAAACAAAATAGTATTGGAATTTAATATATGCCTAATAGATACCTCAATTGGTAAGGGAAATATTCATAGTTGATAATGAATCTAATGCATGTACACAAGTATGTTATTCATTCATGTATTGAAAAAGGAGGCATGGTTAGTGTCAGTGACATGCAAATTATTGCTGGGCACCTTCAAACATTAATATTTGTTTGTTATAAATATAAAAAAAAGTCAAATATATAGTTTTGCAACAAAACAGAGCATTATTTGAAGCAAAAACAACTAATTATCCATATATGGTCATGTATTTTGACACTTTAGTTATGTAATGTTGCATATACAATAAAATGAATATGCAGTCAGATAGATACACTATAGGAGCCAATACAAGGACATTTTCAAAGTTTTTCTTTTTCTACAATTATTTTTATTAAGGTACAATGGCTAAAAAATTTTGGCAGTTTTTCCTGTTTTCGAGTCGTCCGAAACTGATTAATGCATGTGTGACCGCCATCTTATTTTGGTGCATGAATTCGAAAACAGTTGCGCGATGAATTCAAAAGGCGTATTTTTATATTTAGAAATGGTAAAGGTTTGTTTGACAAAAATTTCAGTCAAATGTCGTGACAATTTCTACTCTTCAAAAGTATTTATAACTCAATATAAACGAACCAACAATTCTGTGGATATAATTGTATATATAGAACAATATGCTAGATACTCCTTTGAAGTCACTGATTATATATCAAACTATCTTCACATTAATGAATATATTTAGTTTGTAACTGATCTTTCATTCCTCCTCCAACATTTGACAAAATGTACAATTTAATATTTAAAGCCAACATTTTGAAACCTTTGGCCTGTCAGCTGAGCTATTTCTGAAAAGTCCATTAATGTAGAGTAATGCACACTTATGAACTTACAAATAAATAGGGCTGAACAATTTGATACAATAAAAGAATGGGGAGTTTGGCCGGTTTATACATTGTAATGACACAGAGTGTTTATAAAACATAAGGGGGTGCTTCTGTGTCGGGGAAGTGGTAGGATGGTTGATGGGGATAGGGCTAGGGCAGTATCAATGTTTAAACAGTGCTGAGTATTATTATACAATAAAAAGGTTGGGTGGTATTTGGTCTGTAACAAAGATTATTTAATTTAATACAAAAGTCAAACTAAAAGTTTAAAGACAAACGAATATAGTAGGACCGTGTGTTGATGAGCTCAGTTTACCTCGCACAGGCACTATGTATCTGATAATAGTACATGTTAGTATACAACAGTGTTGGGATCTAAAGTAAATAAAATATTATACCCAAATATTTGGTTGAAACTTGTAAGAATAAGTATCACAATGGAAAAGTGAAAGTAATGTAGTTACAAATTTTAAAAAGTCTTTGTTCTCCTGAATATGAATTTTGGAGCGTTTTAATGATTTGCAATGCCTTAAAGTATAATAATACACCTTTGTGTCAAGTTAAATTAACATTATTGCCTACATAATAAATCTCAGATTGTGCCAAAATATAAAGACAAAATAATACATCTTCAATATGACATTGACTTTGAAGTTATGCGCCCAATATGTTACATACTTCTCAAAGAACAATGTCACTCGATATGACTGCATGCAATGCACACTTATGAACAACTTGAACCAAACCTTTTAACGCAGGTGGGTCACGGAGGCAGACGACGAGCCAACGTTGAGACGAGTACAAAAAATACCCTTATTAATAGAATGACGTTGTTAGGGTCGTGTGTCGTTATGTTACATGTATTTTCTAATTCCATAACAAGAAATGTTGCTCGATAAGTAAACGGTAGATTTAAAAAAACGAAAGCGAGAAAGTCGTCGACTGTCCACGGAGCGTAACATTTTCAGTTGCATATATGACATACGCGCGCTTTATATTTATCAAGTACGTATCATTATGATAAATCCTTGTTTTGGTGTATTTTTGTAGATGTAAATACTATTTAAATATACTTCCATTCAACTTACATACATGATGTTCTGTTAAATATCTTAATTATATCCGTTGCGTTTCTTACCTTAATTATGTAAGTATTTATAGGACCATTGGCTGTTGATTTAACACTTTTGTGAGTCAAACGACGGCTTCTTGGTTATGTTACTCCACAATATAAAATATAATCATTACCAAGTTCTAACATTCACGCAATATTATCATTGAAATGATTTGCTTAAACAAAGATAATAATTAATGGTACATCTACTGCATAAAACTGAACCTGTAGTTATTTTCAATATTTTTTGTCTTATCATGTTCATAATTCGTAATAACTTTAATGGCTTTGTCTTATGACATAAGAAAGAAATGTATTGTATTGGTATGTATGAATTATTTCTTCATATAGGTTTAGTAGACTTAATCACTGCAGTGAGCATATCACCCTGAGAAGGTTAAAAAACATGTTTCACTTTATTATTTATCTCGTTTAACTGATAACAGGCACGAAACACTTTATATTTGTTGTTTGTGCAGTTTTCAAAGCATTGTGAAGTCATAATATATCATTTCATGAAGTGTTTTATAGATATAATAAACACATTTTAACTCCAAATATATGATAAATCTACTTTGATATATTATCTTCAACTGCATACATTTTATTGTACACTTTAAAATGAAAGAACGCAATATTTTACCACCAGCTTGAACAACGTTTTAAGTATACGCTAAGTGCAGTTCATTAAAGGGGTGTATTCAGAGGCGGTTTAGGTGTCATTTTTGGGCGGGGTAGAGAGGACCACATCGGGGTGTAAATTCATGATTTTAAAGAGGGCTGAAGCTACCGGATATTATTACCGAAATTTATTTGAAAATATTTTAAATTGGTGGCACGTTTCTATTACAAACGTTACATGAATTCATCAAAGGGCACATGATACAACATTGGGTGAATATTTTGGGTGAAACACGCTAGCATATCTACCAATGTACCAAGATCAAAAACTTACACGGTTTTTACTTAATCGGTTGAATGTTTGCTATTGAAGTACCGACGCATACAACTTTACTGTATGTCTGATAATTCTACCAACTAACGAGTGAAGACATTTATTACGCTTTATATTACTCAGAGCAATAAATACCAAAGTGACTAGTAAATATCACATGCGACCCCATCCACCATCCATAAGTGGTCGTTGAAAATAACGATACGTTTTAAAAGAAGGGAATACAAAGAGTTAGATAAATAATATCCACGATAATCCTTCTAAAGGTGTTATGTACAATGCATTGCTATTTACTTGAATGTTTATGTATTATGAGAAATAAAATATCTAAAGACAAAAAAGATAAATGCTAGACATGCAATTTTTTTATCTTAAAGTGTGTCCGTGGACTTTGTGTGACCTTGACTTTGTCACCTGATGCACAGGGTTTTGTTTTGCACGTTACACATTGTCCTGACATGTTGATCATTTGTGCAAGGTTGTTTTCAAAATCCCTCTCTGTAAGACAAAGTTCAAAACCAGACACGAAATCTCAAACAGACTGAATCTGTGACATTGACCTCTGTGGTATGGTAATGGGTCTTGTGCGCGACACGTTGCCAGTATTTAAAATGTTTAAACTGTTAGAAGGCCTAGTAATGGATTTCAATTCTACGATATAAGATGTTCATGGGCTGAGTTTTGGAAAATAATGTCTTTACATGTACCCTTTACAATGATAATTTACACGGTGTTGAAATGATATCTCTATTGAATTTTTGTTACATCGTTTCAGTATATTTCCCATAAGGGTGTAAAGATATTTTTTCGTTTTTACATTTTACCTTTTGTGATTAATTATTAACTATAACATGAAAAATAAAGTTTAAATTTGTCAACCTGGTGAAGATCTGTGAACGTGTAATTGTAAAGTCCTGAAAAACTCCGCTTTTATATAACTCATTATTATATTATGGATACTTCTTGATTTCTATTTACACTCATGTTAAAAATATATATTTAACACGCATGTCCATTATTAATACGTTCTGTCAAATATGACCCATCCCGATCCCTTACATACATATTACTGGGTGAATGACAATCACCATATATTTAATGACTGAAATTTAAAAAAATCCAATTCAATTGTTTTCTTAATTGCAGTGTTCACATTTTGTAATTGTTTTCACCAATTTAAAACACAATGTGTTGGGGATGGTATCGCTTTATAGAGAATATCATTGTTATAATTTCATTTGACACACGACAATTTTAATACTGCTTTATTCAACATCATTGTTAGAATATCCAAAAGTATATATATATAGACATGATTCAAATATGAAAATATGAAAATAGAAAAACCCAGTATATTTAGGACCCTTAGTTTCGTACTAATAAGATATATCACGTTTTATTTAAGGTAACAAATAATTTTTATGAATTTTATTGAATGTAATTATGGATTTATTAAGAAACAGAACATGTAATGTTATGTCTTAATCATGGTAATCATCATCATCATCATCATCATCATCATCATCATCACCACAACCACCACCACCACCATCATATCCCATCATCATCATCATCATCTCTCTCTCTCTCTCTCTCTCTCTCTCTCTCTCTCTCTCTCTCTCTCTCATATAATCAAGCATGTGACGGTGTGATAATGTATTTAGACGTACTTCTTATATATATGGGATTACAGAAAGAAGTACAAAATATTATATAAAAATGCATATGCGCCTCACTTACAAACATTTACAATGCAAACACATTTCTTTACAATATTACAAGATACGATTTATATCATAGCAAACGTTCATAATTCAAACATATTGTTAATGCAATAATTTGTCACAATATATATCATTTATGTACACTTTATCGCCAACACCTCGTGGAGAATTGATCGTGGAGAATTGACATTTGCCGCTTCCCTTTAATTCCAAAATATACAAATTGTCCGCTAATCAGTTATTATCAGCCAGCATTTACTACAACGGATTGAAAGGATTAGATGAACAATTTACTTAAAAATCAATAGGATTAAAAGCATTTATAAATTAGAAATTGAAAAAACAATGTATGATTAAAATAACAAGTTTCAATTCTATTTAAAATATGCACTAAAACTGTAATTTATTAAGAAACTTAAATTATACTATTGGCACTTACCATACAGCAACAACATATTCGGTTAAGAATAAGTTGTCCAAAATAACCTGAAACTGTTCTATTTGATATGGTGTTCTATAAGGGCCGTCGTAATATTGCTCTGTAAACTGATACATGTATTGGCAAGACAGAACGATGACACGATGGTGATAACGCCACGATGGTGACGACGCCTAGATGTTGACAGAGCGATGATGCGGTGATTATGATGACGTCACGATGGTGACAGAACGATGATACGATTGTGATAACGCCACGATGGTGACAGAGCGATGAGACGATGGTGACGACGTCACGATGGTGACAGAGTGATGATACGATTGTGATGACGTCCTGAAGGTCACAGAGCGATGACGAGATGGTTATGACGCCGCAATTGTAACAGTACGATGATACGATTGTGATGACTCTACGATGGTGACAGAACGATGATATGATGTGATGACGCCACGCCTGTGATAAAGTGATAATGCGATGGTGTTGACACCACGATGATGATAGAGCGATGACATGATGGTAATGACGCCACGATGGTGACAAAACGATGATAGGATGGTGATGACGCCACGATTATGACAGTGAGATGATACGATTGTGCTAATGCCGAGATCGTGACACAGTGATGATACGATGGTAATGACGCCACGATGGTGACAGAGCGATGATACGATGGTGATGACACCACGACGGTGACAGAGCGATGATACGATAGTAATGACGCGACGATGGTGACACAACTATGATACAATGGTGAAAGATTGTGAATGTGTGCGAATGTCAGACAAGGAAGCCGATGCTGCGATAGCGCGGTAGAAATAGAGCGATGACATGATGGTGGTGGCGTGAATGCACAATGACGAGAATAATATCGAGTCTTGGTTTTCGTGCTGTCGGGGAATCTTTCCATTGCCATTATGTCATTATGTTTTTGTGTCTTCGTCTGTATGTTTTCGCTTCATCACCATCGCAGCATTGCTCTATCACTATCGCGTCATTGCTTTATCACCATCGCGTCATCGCTCTATTAATATCACGTCATTGCTCTATCACTAACGCGTCGTTGTTCCATCACCATCGCGTCATCGCTCTATCACTATCGCGTCATCACTCTATCACTATCGCGCCATTGCTCTATCACTATCGCGTCATTGCTCCATCACCTTCGCGTCATCGCTCTATCACCTTCGCGTCATCGCTCTATCACTATTGTGTCATCGCTTTATCACCATCGCGTCATCGTTCTATCACCACCGCTCTATCACTATCGCGTCATAGTTTTATCACTATCGCGTCTACTGTGGTAGCATCACTAGTGTGCTATCGTATTGTCGTGGAATCATGTATAACTGTTGACAAAGTGAGATCATGAAGGCCCTAACGGAATAGCGTATTTTGTCATTCGACATTTTGAATATTTTCTGCACCTATGTTTTCCAAAATGTCATTTGTTTGTGACTTATTTTTGCTAAAATGAGATCGATCAACATTTATTTTAAATAAAGAAAAAAAAAAGATTAAAGTGAGATATCAATTGGCCTAAACGAATGTGAGATAAAACTAGAATAATCACTTCATGTCTTTATTATAAAAAGTATCCAAAAGTGTGCTGTATGAAAAAATGATAGAAGACATCGTAAGTTTTGTTCAGAGTCAAACGGCTAGTTTACTGCTCGGAATTATCCATAACTATTACCATCTGCAATTGGCCCCCTGTATGGCCCAGCATAGAAAAAAATCAACACAACTAATCAGGAAGAAAACGTTATGAGAGCCAGGACGTCCGCTTGACATGTTTAGAAGAATTTCAAAACTGTTCACCACCACTGCACATTATCCTGTCTCTTAATATACATTTGTTACAATAGTTACACTAAGAATTTTTGTTACACTTTCGGTTGCCACACTGCCTAGAATATAGGAATGTCATCAAACCATTGGATAATTTAACGCTGCACATAAAACACGAAAATATTAATGTTTACCTGTTATACTTCCGAATACAAAACCAGGTCTTTGTTTACTTTTGTGTTTTACCCGTAACATCACGTTATTTTTGAATTGATATCATGCAGCCGATAAAGCAATGAAAAATAGTAGCCCACATTTTCTTTATTTGATGATTGATTTAATATAAAGCGTCATTTATTTCACACCCGTATGATTTAAACCAATTGAAAACTTTTGTTTACATCACGTGACGATAAGATAGAAACACGTTTTGTATTGTACGATTTCATATGCATTTACGGTTTCTTAAGACTATAATAGCATCATCAGAAACCTACAATCCAAGAAAATCATATTTTTTTCGTATTGGACTCGATCCCAAAAATCCATATTTTTTCCATATTGGACGGGACAATTCGTACGATATTTTACCCATTAATCCATATATTTCGCGTCGTTCAAATATGGATTATGACTGCTGCGTACTGGTCCAATAGAATTCAGTATTGTACTCAACACGGTTAAATAACGTCATTTTATATGCCATCGAGGGCTAACAGACGATCAGTTAACATAACCACTCTTTCCTGGGATCCTCAACGGTTAACCAGTACTCGAGCACACTCTATCTCCTCAAGTAACTGATAACTTCCCACTTGAACCATCGGTGAGAGACGAATGATAATGAGACAACAATGTCGTATATCAATCATCACGGAGACTGTTGCCGGGCGGGGATTCGATCTCACGACCCCTAGATTGATAGTCAGACGGGTAATCTACTGAGCTAATTTTTTTATTGTCTTAAACTTTCAGTAATAGTGTAAACTATGACATATTTCAAAGTATATAAATTTATTATGCCATCGAAATCTATAAACAATAGCACTTTTAATGTAACAATATAGATCGTGAGCGGACATTTCCAAACATAAAAATAGCATAATTATGATAAGTACGACTTCAGTGTTCGGAGATGGCCAATCTCTTCCAACTAAATTCCCTAACTGAACATCAACACTTCGCATTTACACACGTAATTTCTGAAAGTTCCATAAAACTTTCCAGAAACACAATTTTTGATAACAAAAATGATTGAAATTAAATATGTTTGTAATATTGTTGAACCTTTTCCTGTACACCAGAAGGCCAGAAGTGCTTATGCGATGACGTGTTGTCTGTCGTCCGTCGTCTGTCGTCTGTCGTCTGTTAGCAGCACTTTCTCTGAAACCACTAGGCCAATTAAACTGAAACTTCACATGCATGTTTCTGTTGCATAGGAGACTATACAGAAGACTTTTTTTTCGATCTGAAATTCAAGATGGACGCCGTTACTAAAAATAGTCCAAAACTTAAAAAATCTTCTTCTCATGAATGGCCCAACAGATTTTCAAAATGTTTATATAGTAATGATGACCAACTATAGTATTGTTAGATTGGTTCAATGGTGTCCCTAGGGATAAATATGACCCCGCCCCGACGGTTCAGTTAGGGGACACATGTCACTATAATATTTTTTTTTTTTTAGAAATGGAAATAATTTTGCCTATATCTTCACAGAAGCGTTGTTTGGTGAAGGAGGTTAAGATTTGTAAAAATGAATGGGTTCCACTGTCTTAAGGGGTCAGGAGGGGCCCCAAAATGGTAAAAATGGGGAATTACTAAAATCATTTTCTTGAGAACCGGTATGTCAGATTTGTTCATATTTGGCATAAATTATCCCTATGTGTAGGGTTAAAAATGACCCCGCCCCTGAGGGCGTGAGTCAGTAGAGCGTCCTCAGGCCCTCTTGGGCCTCTTGTTTTTAAAAACATTAAAAATAAATGATTTCGATCGTAATTTGGATTTTTCAAACGAGCAGTTTGCACATGTAAAAACATGACTGTTTATATTTCACTTTTCAGACTATCTTCGCCAATGCTCGGGACTACACAAAGGCATTCGTACAAATCTTGTATTTTAATCCCCGCCAATTTTCGGGAGTACACAAAAACATTCTTACATACATTGTATTTTGATCTCCGCCAATGCTCGGTAGTACACAAAGACATCCGTACATACATGTATTTTAATATTTGCCAATGTTCAGGAGTACATAAATACATTTGTACATACATTGTATTTTGATATCCGCCAATGCTCAGTACTACACGAATACATTTGTACATACATTGTATTTTAATCTCCGCAAATGTTCGGTAGTACACGAATCTATTTGAGCATACAAGTATTTAAATATCCGCCAAAGTTCGGTAGTACATGAACACATATGTACAAACATGTAGTGTAATCTCCGCCAATGTTCGGGAGTACACAAGTTCATTTGTACAAACATGTATTGTAATCTCCGCCAATGTTTAGAGGTTCATGAACACATTTGTACATCAATGTATTTTAATCACCGCAAATGTTCGGGAGTACACAAATACATTCGAACATACATTGTAGTTTAATCTCCGCAAATGCTCGGGAGTACACTAATATATTTGTACAAACATGTATTTTAATCTCCGCAAATGATCGGGAGTACACAAATACATTCATACATACATTGTATTTTAATCTCTGCCAATGCTCAGGAGTACACAAATACATTTGAACATTACATGTACTTTAGTATCTGCCAATGCTTTAGGAGTACACAAATACATTTGATCATTACATGTATTGTAATCTCTGCAAATTTTCGGGAGTCCTCAAATACAATCATACATACATGTGTTTTAATCTCCGCCTATGCTCTGTAATACACAAATACATTCGTACATACATGTATTTTATTCTCCGCAAATACTCGGGAGTACACAATTACATTCGTACATACATGTTTTTTAAAAATACATTCGTATATCCTATACATTGTATTAAAATCTCCGCCAATGCTCGGGAGTACACAAATACATTTGTAAATGCATGTATTTTAATATCCGCCAATACTCTGTAGTTCACCTATACATTAGTACATACATTGTATTTTAATCTTTGCCAATGCTCGGGAGTACAGAAATATAGTTGTACATACATGTATTTTAATCTCCGCAAATGCTCGGGAGTACACAAATACATTCGTACATACATTGCATTTTAATCTCCGCAAATGCTCGATAGTACACAAGTACATTCGTACATACATTGGATTTTAATCTCCGCTAATGCTCGGGAATACTCGAATACATTCGTCCATACAAGTATTTTTATCTCCGATAATGCTCGGGAATACATAAATACATTCGTATATACTGTACATTGTATTAAAATCTCCGCCAATGCTCGGGAGTACACAAATACATTTGTAAATACATGTATTTTAATATCCGCCAATACTCTGTAGTTCACAAATACATTAGTACATACATTGTATTTTAATATTTGCCAATGCTCGGGAGTACAGAAATATAGTTGTACATACATGTATTTTAATCTCCGCAAATGCTCGGGAGTACACAAATACATTCGTACATACATTGGATTTTAATCTCCGCTTATGCTCGGGAATACTCAAATACATTCGTCCATACATGTATTTTAATCTCCGATAATGCTCGGGAATACACAAATACATTCGTACATGCATTGTATTTTAATCTACGCCAATGCTCTGGAGTAAACAGATACATTCGTATAGGATACATGTATTTTAATCGCTGCGAATGCTCGGGAGTACACAAATACATTCGAACATACATGTATTTTAATCTACACCAATGCTCGGAGTACAGAAATATATTTGTACATACATGTTTTTAAATCTCCGCAAATGCTCGGGAGTACACAAATATATTCGAACATACATTGTATTTTAATCTCCGCTAATGCTTGGGAGTACACAAATATATTCGTACATACATTGTATTTTAATCTCCAACAATGCTCGTGAGTACATAAATACATTCGTAAATACATGTATTTTAATATCCGACAATAATCTGTAATTCACAAATACATTCGTACATACATTGCATTTTAATCTCCGCAAATGCTCGGGAGTACACACATACATTCGTACATACATTGTATTTTGTTCTCCGCTAATGCTCGGGAATACTCAAATATATGTGTACATACATGTATTTTAATCTACTCCAATGTTCGGTTATACACGAATACATTTGAACATACATGCATTTTAATCTCCGCAAATGCCCGGGAGTACACAAATACATTCGTACATACATGTATTTTAATCTCTGCCAATGCTTTGTAGTCCACAAATACACTTGTACATACATTGTATTTTAATCTCCGCCAATATTCGGTAGTACAGGAATCTTTTTGAACATACATGTACTTTAATTTACGCCATTGTTCGGTAGTACAGGAACAAATTTGTACATGTATGTTAATTAATCTCCGCAAATGCTCGGGAGTACACAAATACATTCGTACATACATTGTTTTTTAATTGGTGCGAATGCTCGGGAGTACACAAATACATTTGTACATGCATTGTATTTTAATCTCTGCCTATGCCCAGGAGTACACAAATACATTCGTATATACATTGTATTTTAATTTCCGCCAATGATCTGGAGAACACAAACACATTTGTACATACATGTATTTTAATATCCGCCAATGTTTTGGAGTACACAAATACATTTGTACATACATGTATTTTAAACTCCGCCAATGTTCGAAAGTACACGAACACATTTGTACATGTACATACATGTATTTTAATATCCGCAAATGCTCGGGAGTACACAAATACATTCGTACATACATTGTATTTTAAACTCCGCCTATGCTCGGGAGTACACAAACACATTCGTTTATACATTGTTTTTTAATATCCGCCAGTGCTCGGGAGTACACAAATACATTTGAACATACATGTATTTTAATCTCAGCATACGCTCTGGAGTACAAAAATACATTCGTACATACATTGTTTTTTAATATCTGCCAGTGCTCGGGAGTACACAAATACATTTGAACATACATGCATTTTAATCTCCGCCATTGATCGGGAGAACACAAATACATTCGTACATACATTGCATTTTAATCTCCGCCATTGATCGGGAGAACACAAATACATTCATACATACATTGCATTTTAGTCTCCGCCAATGATCGGGAGAACACAAATACATTCGTACATACATGTATTTTAATCTCCGCCATTGCTCTCTAATACACAAATACGTTGCATGTAAACTTGTAAATGGTTATATGAAAGATAGGAAAAAGTAATTAAAAAGAAGACAAAACCTCAGCACATGACAAAAAACTGTCAACGGGTCCCTCAGAGGTCCATCCTAGGTCCACTTATTTTTAACATCTTTATTAATGATATCTTCTACTTTGTCAAAAATTCGTCACTGTACAAATATGCAGATGACAAAATCATTATCACTTTCCCATCAAAGCCCTTCAATCTTAAAAGCCGACCTTGAGTCTAAAAGGAATATTCGTATAGACAGGTTCAATATATATTTACCAAATGCAGGCCAACCCTGATAAGATTCATGTCATAGTTATGGGTAAAAGATCACATGATAACGTAACAATCTTTCTATATAAAATGGTAAATGTTTCTTGCAATGACCATGTTAAGCACATAGGAGTTGATCTTGATTGTTTATTAAATTTTGACTAACAAATTGCAAATTTATGTATAAAAGAAAAATGCAACTCATTTTATTTAGACTCAGTATTTTTTTAAACCCAGAAAGTTAAAATTGTGATTTATAAATCGTTTATCAGATAAAACCTTAATTACGTCCTTTAGTGTGGCCTTTCTGTAGCAAAACAAATACTAAAAAATGAAAACAATCAGCATCAAACCCTCAGGATAACATTTATCCACTAGTTACAATACCTTCTTACGGAGATCCAATATGCAAACCCTACATCTAAGCAGAATCAGAAGAACTGCATTGAAATAATTCAAATGCCTATATAATCTCCGACATTTTTGCATAATCTTGTAAAATCCAAAATTCTAAATATTCTTTCAGGTATAAAAACTGTAAAGAAAATCCCTCTGCCAATACTACTATGTATAGTAAAAGATCGTTTGGGTTCGAGGCGGCCCAGGTTTGGAACTGCCTCCCAATTGACATCAGGAAGACTCAAAACATTCAGAGTTTTGAGACTGATCCGGAACTTTCTTGTATTTTATTGTATTCTAGTATCTTGTTAAAGAAAAAGGTTAACAGAAATTGCATGTATATAGATTTATATTTATCTGTTATATCTATTGTATGCAGTATTAACACCGCTATGCAAATGTATAGCAACCTAGACGTGTGTGGTTTATATAAACTGTACATTTGTATATCTTATCTGTTTAGTTGTTTGCATGGGGTTAAGCGTCGGTCTCAACACCTGACAAGCTATACGTAGTTTTCACATATTTATTTCTAATAACATTGTGACGTCATGCCCTTCCATTTATACATTTTCTCCTGAACAGTACTATTTTTGTACGTCCTTTCTACACTTTGATCTGATTATGATAAAATACCATATATTTATCTTAAAATAACTGCGACAATTAGAAATATCACAATTTCAGAATAACCTGTTTTATATCGCGATTTCCGGTTATGTACACGACGGAAACACAAAATCCACGCATCACCTACCTCTCTTTATCACTCCTAAAGAAAATATGTAGGTCAAAGTTGAAAACAAGTATATAACGTTAATATGATTATATATTAACGACTCCATATTCAAAGGTATATAAATAATGATAATTCTTTAATAATATCTTAAAATCTATATTGGCCCTTCTAAAGTGGAACACACTTAAGACGCAGCGCACCAAAATCCAGACAATAATGTTTTACAAAATTGTTAACGACCTTATTGAAATTCTCCAGCCTCAGATTACTTATTACCAGCCTAAAATAACAGAACTAGATCAGGCCATCAGAAAAATCACAGACTATTTAATTTCTCTCCCAACTGATACAAGTATATCTTCTTCCCTTAAACAGAATCTATTTAGAACAGTTTACCACCGACCAGTCACGTAACCACTGGTTTCTTGAATCTGGGAAGATAAACCAGTACTCGAGCACACCCTACCTCCGAAAGTGACTGATAACTTTCCCACTTGAATCAGCGGCGAGAAACGCATGATAATGGGACGCATTGTCGTAAATAAATAATCACGGAGATTGTGAGAGGGAGGAAATTTGAACCCGCCACCCCTGGATTGATAGCCAGATACGCTACCGACTGAGCTAATTTGACCCGGCATTCAAGAAGATGTTAAACACCCTCTCTTTCTAAGAAGCATACATACCACAACAAGTAAGCCTAATAAATTCACGGAGCTATACTGGTGAGATTTATTCTCTACCACAGATGTCGGATTGGTTTGGGATTAAGGGTCGAAAGAACAGTCAGTGTACACTTGTTTTCATTCTTCAACCTATACTTCTACTTTTCCTATATTTGATATACTTTCCCTTTCTAACGTTTGCACACTTTTAAATTATTATCAAGTGTGGTTGAAGTGACGTTCTATGAAAATGATCATTATGTTTATCATACCGGTTCAGTGGTTGCCATCAGGAAAATACTGGTACTGGACTAAACTTCCAAATAATTGTATGCAAGTTCTGTATAAAAAAGTATTTAAACATTTTAAACAACATAAACAGTAAGTTTGCTCACTTGAGAATTTTTGTACTGATTCTTGTTTTTGCTAAAAAGAGAACAGACAAATGTTGACACCCTACTAAGAACACTTACTGTTGTACAGTATTTTGCAAACATCCATGGCAGTTCGCGGTAATGTATATTTATATTCGGGTTGGTTGCTATATAGAGGTCACGGTTATTGATTGAACTAAGATACTCAGTCAATCAGATAGGCGAGGAAAATATGTCTCGTACGTTTCAACTGACTTAAAACTATTCGCGTCATTCGGCAGTTCGACAAGGTATAGTATACATCACTTTGTAACAAGTACCCACCCACCCGCTCACTTATTTTGCTAATTGAGAATTGTAATAAATGTATGTGTTATTTATCATATTTTTGTTTTGTTACAGAAATGACGATTTTATGTTGTCATATGAACGTGAGACACGGTGTACGAGTGTATTCAGAATGTTTAGAACAGTGGTGTTGGATAATGGTGCATGAGATCTATACTGATCTTTATTTCTTTTTTTATTGAAAGTGTTAAGTGACGTTAATGCCATTGTATTATAATGGCAATAGAATTTTTTTTCTCGACCACTGTTCATGTGTAACTAGATTTAATAAAACTTTGCCTTGTCGGCACTACTCCTATAATGTATTTGTTATAAACAAACTTGAAATGAGATGATCAATGCTTTATGTTTGGATAAAATGAAATGAAAGTAAAACATAAATGTATATTGAAGTTATATAAGGGGATCTCTGATACATAACAATACGTAATATCGTTATCATTCGTGTTTATCCGCTGTTTGTGTAATCAGATGTTGCCATATTTTTAATATTTAAAATACACATACATGTAATATTAATTGAAGAATAGCTTTGTAGCTAGATCAATATTTTCTTTTTTTTTTGTTTTTTGTAACTTTTATTTCAATTTAGTTGTACAAAAACAGAAATATTGATACAAAATAGTTCATGACAATTATATATACATTTAGAAATTTCTAATAGCCATTGAGGGTCTCACTGTCTGTGGGAAATGAATGAGTAACAAATAGTGCCCACTAAGTCCAGATAGTTTGTTTGTGTTGTTTAAATCTCAAGGGCTGTATTATCGTGATTAATAAAAATGTTCAAACCTAAATTCCCCCCCCCCAAACAATTTAATTTCAGTTTCTCTTTTAATTATTATTTGAAATACTTCACAGTTTAGTTATCATATACAGTCATAACACCTCTGTACTTAATGATAAAATATAACTTGCAACATAATCAGTAAGTTTGATGTTTTAGCATTTAAAAGTATCGCTGAGGAAACTATCAAAATATGTTAAATTAGTGAAACCGGGGTCAAACACTCAATGGCTACCAGACATTAAGATAACTTGTACATATATGCATTTGTAGACGTGCAGAACAATATACATGTAATTGAAAACAGTTTTCACAATTTAATATAAAGTATTTTCATTCAAAATCTATATTTTATCTACCGATAAATCGACCTAATATTATAGTTGTAATTATATTACAATCAAAGTTCTAATTGGACTTGTATTCATTTATACAAACATAACGACATCATTTGTAGTAGGTAAAAGACTGTCAGGCTAAATTTTGAAAGCGGCGTAGTTACAACTACCTCATATAAATATTTGTCCAATGTCTTGCTATACATGTATCAAGAACGGTTTTAAAGGGACATACTGCAGGTTTGATGAGTTTGCAATTAACTCTTTATCAAAAAATGATGTATCTACATGATGCGAATACGGAGTAAGAATAATCGGAATGTGTGTAAATTCTTAATTTTGTTTATATTTTAGAACGAGGCATAATAAATGGATGAAAGGCATCTTGTTTTAAATGTTCTCGGTAATCACGTGACAATAACTGTAACACAATCTTATTGCATTCTGTTTTATCGGTATGAATTATACATTTGTACTTTTTAAGAATTTATTTGTTCAATTAGTTTGACTTCACTAGTTGTTTAACAAAACGTTAATAGTTTCTTAACTATCAAGTATTCGACAATGATACTTGGAGATTATTACTTACATGCAGTGATACATTTATAATTGTAAACTGATTCGATTCATGTTCAACATTGACGAGTGTCACTTTAAGGCAATTGATATTTCACCAGTAGTATAGACAGACAGACAGGCAGGCAGACAGGCAAGTACAGTTAAGACCTTACAGTTAGATACGTTTAAAAGATAAGCTTTGTGGTCCGGGTGTATTGAGGTCAGCGGCCACTTTGTTTTAAAACTTATTTATGTCAACAAGCCCGTAAACTCATTACGTGCATTTCCCTATTATTATCCTACTTTGCCTAATTTTCAAAAAATGTTTTTAAATGGTCAGCGACCATTATTGCGTTTTCCATAGACTAACATTAAAACGTTACTCAATTTACTTTTCATACAGTTTCCAAAATAAAATGAATAAAGCCAGTCAAAGAAAAAATAAAAAAAAAAATATGACACAAACATAACAAACTTCTATTTTATTGTGATCATTTGCCAGTTTGACATTTTCTTCCAACCAGAAATAAGCTTACTATAGAAATATATGCCCTTAAAATCTCTATACGTTTTTAAGCCAATCAGAGAGCTCTCAATGGTGGTAGCTGACCAAATAATGCGAAAATGTGAGGTATTTTGAGAAACCGCCAATAATTTCATTTGGTAGACCTATCCCGCTTTTTCCTCTCCAAAATCCTTGCCATCACCATTGCTCCTTGTCTCTCCTTTTGATTTTGTGTATGTATATGATACAACTACAGAGAAACCGAAACTACCCGATTATATTTGCGGAAAATGCAAAACTAGGTCATCGCTAGTTGCGTGCTACACATCTGCACTCGCATTGAGGAAGTTATGGCGACGGGTGGTAGTTTTAGGCGGACAGTGAAAGGTTCGGACGTATCTTTCGATTTTACGTGTTCACGCTGTATGAAAAAGAACAGAAATAAAGAGGCTACACAGTACTGTGTTGAGTGCCAGGACTTTTATTGTTCAGCATGTGTCGAGTGTCACGATGATATTCCGGCATTATCCGGACATAAAATACTCGGTCAGTCGGAATTTCCAACGGATGGATCCAAGAAGCTGATGCCATTGCCGACGGATAGGTGCAGTGCACATCCTACTAAACTTGTGGACATGTATTGTCAAAATCATGATCAAATAGGCTGTCTTGTCTGTATGACTGTGAAACACAGGTAAATAAATTATTGTAATATTATCTATTTTCAATTGCCTGTCTGGCCACACAGGCGCCAGTATAGGTGTTTAGACCACTCGTTTTACCAGACCTCTTAAAAAACTCTTACCCCACCCACCATACACCAACCACATAATAATATATTTCTTTTCTTTTAAACTTATAAATACAAACGTGATGTGTTTGATATAAATATACATGAATATATTTTTTTTCATAAAAACAATAGAGTATGAATATGTAACCGGTTTTCGATTACTTAGGAATCACAGCTAAATATTATAATGCGAAAATGATATTGTCATCAAATGATTGTATATACCGTTTATATAACTATCAAATAATTATTTTTTTACCAAAAAGATAACAATTACATGTCCATTGGCTTCTCAATTCACATTAGAACTCGGTGACCCAATATACGTCCAACAAAATGATGGCACCTGATTTCGAGCGCATGACAGGATGACGCAATGTGTCAAACTAAATTGACATGCGGCTGCAAAAGTGCAAATAAATGCAAGCAGATAAAACTACGCTTACCTTTCACATGAATAAATATTCATCAATGGGTTTATTCCATAACAATATCAATTTATTGAACAGCATAAGAATTTTTTAATTTTTCTAATTTTATTTTTTAAAAATATCATAGTAACCAAATAAAACCACTGATTTTAAAAATGTATATATCTTCCTTTATTGTATACTTTATTAATACATCTTTATATATCAACCTCTTCTTATCCATTTCTTATAACAAACTGTTTACTTATTTTTGGCCGGTGCGTAAGCACTCGTTATAGCCGTAATTTGTAACTCAGCTGAGAGGAATTAAATCTACTCAGCCGATAAAAAAGTAGTTCAATCGAATATGTTTGAAACTTGAATTGAATTTAAGCGTATTTAGCTATAAATCAATAGAATCATAGATTAAATGATAAACCTCGTCAATTAATCTATATATGCTCACAGCAATAATTTTTAAAGACATTTTGTTCGCAAATATGTGGGTTGTTATGTAGTCTATCCCAGTCCTGATATCTCCCGAATCAGATCTATGAAACTCCAATGAAAAGGCAGGAAATTCCATGCCTGTCCCACAACGCTTACAAAACTGTGATGTCATTCAACTGACCAATCAAAGTGCTCAAATCCCATTCCTAGTTTTCGGACCCAATCGGGAGAGCTGGGTCCGCTCTACAGACTAGTTATTTGGCGTGTTATGTAGTAATACGTTTGTATAACTGCAACGTGACTGATGCTGAAGACGCCATTTTTCCTGATACTGATAGGTGGTCATCACATTGAGGGCAATCGGCAAAAGTGATGTGTTTTTTTTTCAGTCATATTATTACGGCATAATTTACAGTTCTTATTATAGGAAGCAGTCAGAAACAAATTGTGAGCATAATTATGGATGCCTATGGGTCCTTTATAAAAATTGTGAATTTCATGCCACTAATCCTCACGGTTTGGCCCTGGGGATGGGGCCTACTTTACTAAATCTATATATAAGTGAAAATGACAAAAAAACGTTGTTTCTTATGACTGAATAGACTTATGTGAATGTTGTTTGGTGTGATTTGTTGTTGCTGACATGACAGTTAATACCTATTGTGAGCATGATTATGGACGCCTATGGGTCCTTTATAAAAATTGTGAATTCATTCCCCTCGATCTCACGGTTTGGCCCTGGGATGGGGCCTACTTTACTAAATCTATATAAGAGAAAATGACAAAAACCGTCATTTCTTATGACTGAATACTCATTTGATTGGTTTTTGGTGTGATTTGTTGTTGCTAACATGACGGTTAATGCTTATGATTAATGAAGTCCCCCCACCCCCCTCCCACACCCTAACCTTGGGCCAGGGCCAAAACAGTCAAATTCAAGGTAAACTTTAAAAATCTTATTATTATTATAGGAACACTGGGAAACAAACTGTAATCATAATTAATTCAATTAATTAATTAAATCAAGCGGGGCGGTAGTCTAATGGATAGAGTGTTGGCCGTTCACGCCAGAGGTTGCGGGTTCGATTCCCCGGTCGACCCGATGCCTCTCATAAAACAACACTCAGTACTGGTTCTTCCCAGCAAACGGACTCGAGAGCGGTTCATATAAGCTCTGAGCTTTCATCACAATCGAGCTAAAATAAATTAGTATAAACTAATCATAATTAATAAGGCCTATGAGTCTGTCATAAAAATTGTGATTTGCATGCCGCTGGGTCTCACGGTTTGACCCTTGGGGTGGGTACTACTTTACTAAATCTATATAAGATACAATCTATAGACAATGATGTGATTTGTTGATGCAGATATGACATTCAAAATCCATATTTGAATTTTTGCCACTTCCCAAAGGACAGATTCATATAGCTTTATGTCATCAAGGATAATCAGGTGACCGTTAAGGCCCATGGGCCTCTTGTTAGCTCTACTGGTTAAAGGCCAGAAGGCCTTATGCGATGGCGCGTTGTCCGTCGTCTGTCGTCCGTTAGAAGCACTTTCACTGAAACCACTAGGCCAGTTAAACTCAAACTTAACATGGATGTTTCTCATGAATAGGAGATTATACAGAAGATTGTTTTATTATTATTATTTAAAATTCAAAATGGCCACCGTTACTAAAATAGAATAAAACTTTAAAAAATCTACTTCTCGTTAACTGCCAAACAGATTGTGAAAATATTTATGTAGTAATGGTCATCAACTATAGTTCCATTAGATTTGTTCAAATGGTGTCCCTAGGGTTAAAAATGACCTCGCCCCGATTGGTCAATTAGGGGAAACGTGATTATAGTACACATTAATAAAAAAAAAAGGAGCTAATATTGCCTTTATTTTCACAGAAACATTGTTTTGTCAATGAGATTCAGATTTGTTAAAATGACTGGATTCCACTGTCTGAAATGGTCAGGAGGGACCCCAAAAGGGTAAAAATTGGGAATTTTAACAATCTTTCTCTAAAGAATCAGTCAGTCAAATTTTTTCATATTTGGCATAAATTATCACTATGATAAGGGGGTTGAATCAAGATAAGAATCAAGGAGCTAGCATTTATAGGGGCACTGTGAGGGGACTTGGAGTTTTATATAGGGATACAATGGGAAAACGGAAAATTCTCATTTTTTAAACCCATTTGTGCAAAATTATTATTCAGTTTGAGTTCTGAAGCATCATCTTGTCATAGCAAATAAGATTTGATTCAATAAACAGGATCAAATTTCCATAAGGGGCCAGGTGGGGTCACAAAAGGCTTAAATTTGAAATTTTTTAACACTCTTCTTCTCTACATGGGCAGTCAAATTAGTTCTTATTTGATATAAATTATCCCTATGGATAGGGATTTGAGTTTGTACAAATCAAGGGGCTAGTATTTATAGGGGCCCTGTTAGAGGACTTTGAGTTTTACATAGGAAGTCTATAGGAAAACGGGAAATTCACATTATTTTTCATCCATTTGTGCAGAATTATTATTCAGTTCGAGTTCTGAAGCTTCTTTTACTTATAACAAATAATATGTGGTTCAATAAGCCGGATTTAATTTCCATAAGGGGCCAGGTGGGGTCTCAAAAGGATTACAATTGAATATTTTCAAAAATCTTCTTCTCAACAACTGGTCAGTCAGATCAGTTTATATTTTATATGAAATTATCCCTATGGGTAGGTGGTTTAAAGTTTGTACACATCAAGGGGCTGGAAGGAGTTACATAGGAGTTCTCATTTTCTCCAGCATTTTTGCAAAAACAATTATGAATTTGAAATTAAAACCATTGTGTAGAATTAGTCGAATTTGTTACATAAAAAACAACCACTATTTACCAGTAGAGTGTCCACACCCCCTCGTGTGCCTCTTGTTTTGTTTTTAAATTTAAAAAATATCCGACGACAGTACATGGTCAAGATAGTTAGGCTGTAGCATCATCTCATGATATGTCCTCTGTGGTCAGATTTTGAGTCGCCAGAGAAACTGATATTTAAATGCATTGTGACAAAACTTTCACTGTAGTAGAGATATCAAAATCTGAAATGATGTCATTACTGTGGATTGAAGTTGTTAGACAAAAAGAGTGTTTGTGCCTAGAAAACAAATTGTTCAACCATTTGTTGTTGCTGTATTTTGAGAAATAAATTCAATAATTGCGTAAAAAGGGAAAAATTTAAAACACTTTTCCTTATTATACTTTCTTCGTGAACCTTCAATAAATATTTCCCTATAAACACATGCACCAGCCACCAGTACTTCAAGTACTTTGATTATTCTACACTTTTTAACATGAGGCCCTGTGCTTATTTTAAACACGTTTGTTTTTTAAAAAAAAACATCTATAAGAAGGTCACTTATTCGCAACTTCTATAATTTCTGACATGCACAAGCGAAATATTTTATAACATTTGACCTTGACCTGTATTGCATCACTTTTCAGTAGACATGTTTGCAATCGATATTCGTAAACATACATAACCTTTATCGATGTTTTAAGTAAACTGAAAAATGGACATAGTGAGAAATACATTTGTTCAGGTATGTATCATTAAATGACTTTCTTACGTGTATCGAAAGCAATATTTGTTATATTTTTCATTGCATTCAATGACCACGTAGATACTATTTGTAAATATTATCAATTGTATAGGAAGTTGAAATACGCGTGCGCGATATTCGTAGTTCTGGAATGTGGTCGATTTCAGGTGATGCTCGAAAACGGATTAAGGCACCATATGGGTTATAGGGTTATATATATATAGACAAGGTTACCATCTCTAGACTGGGTCACGGTCATAGAAACTCATTTCAAGCAACTATTTCACTGATCAAATTTAGAGATTTATATACGAACCCGGGCTGGTTAGCACTACAATTCCCTTCAACCGTTTTTCAGTGACAAGTGGAATTGCGTGAAAATATCTAACATTTATCATAGGTTGGAAACTATTTGGAACTCTCAAAATGCCAAAAAATAACCGCGATTCACCAATAATTCTCCCAATTTGCCAGTATGCACAAGTTGAAAATAAAACATAAATGCAAATGGAAGTTCTTTAACTGCATTGCCCGATACAAATCTCGGATTAGTTTTGTTCCAATGAAGTTTGTAAGTACACAGTCATATAGTTTAAAGTTTAAACATATTTTATTGCCATATAAACAAATATTACATTATTTATCATGCATATAAGTCAAATACAATTTAAGGCAAAAGGGTCTGTTTATATACCATGTAACCTATAACCATTCCCATGGTGACGATATTAAGGTATATATTGTTTATATACCATGTTACCTGTAAACATACCAGGGGTGGCGATATTAGGGTTTATATGGTTTATAAAACCATGTAACCTATAAACATACCCAGTGTGGTGATATTACGGTATATATGGTCTATATACCATGTAACCTATAAGCAAACCCGGGGTGGCGATATTACGGTATATATTGTTTATATACCATGTAACCTACAAACATACCCAGTGGCGAAATTACGGTATATATGGTTTATATACTATGTAACCTATAAACATATCCGGGATGGCGATATTACGGTTTATATGGTTTATGTACCATGTAACCTATAAACAAACCCGGGGTGTCGATATTACGGTATATATTGTTTATATACCATGTAACCTACAAACATACCCAGCGGCGAAATTACGGTATATATGGTTTATATACTATGTAACCTATAAACATATCCGGGGTGGCGATATTACGGTTATATGGTTTATGTACCATGTAACCTATAAACATACCCGGGATTGCGATTTTACGGTTTATATGGTTTACATACCATGTAACCTATAAACATACCCGGGGTGGTGATTTTATGGTTTATATGGTTTATATACCATGTAACCTATAAACATACCCGGGGTGGCGATTTTTACGGTTTATATGGTTTACATACCATGTAACCTATAAACATACCCGGGGTGGCGATTTTACGGTTTATATGGTTTATATACCATGTAACCTATAAACATACCCGGGGTGGCGATATTACGGTTTATATGGTTTATATACCCTGTAATCTATGAACTTACCCAGGGTTGTGGTATTACGGTTTATATACAACGTAACCCATAAACATACCCAGGGTGGCGATATTACGGTTTATATACAACGTAACCTATAAACATACCCAGGCTGGAGTATTACGGTTTGTATGGTTTATGTAATTACTACCACATAAACATACCCTGAGTGGCGATATTACGGTATATATGGTTTATATACCATGTAACCTACAAACATACCCAGTGGCGATATTACGGTATATACGGTTTATATACCACGTACCCTATCAACATACCCAGGGTGGCGATATTACGGTTTATATGGTATATGTAATTACTACCACATAAACACAACCAGGCTGGCGATATCACGGTATATATGGTTTATATACAGTGTAACCTATAACCATACCAAGTGTGGTGGTATTACGGTTTATATGGTTAATATACCATATAACCTATTATCATACCAAGGGTTGCAATATAACGGTATATATTGTTTATATACAACGTAACCATCAAAGCAAATATGTGACATCACAAATTTAATACGTGAATTCATTAATTATTATATGTGCTATCACTAGTATGAATACGTGATATCACCAACTCGAATATGTGATATCAACAACTTTTAATGTCAGTTCACCAACTTTAATTCGCAATATCATCAATTTTAATACGCAAAATCACCAGCTCGAATATGTGATATCACAAACTTTAATACATGATATATCCAACTTGAGTACGTGATAACACCAACTTTAGTACGTGATACCAATAACATTAATACATTATATCAGTAACTCGAATACCAACTTTAATACGTGATATCAAAACTCTAATATATGATTTCATCAACTATAATATTTGATGTCCCCAACTTTAATATATGATACCGCCAACTTAAATACATGGTACCTCCAACTTTAATACGTGATATTACCAACACTCGAATATTTGATATCACTAACTCGTATATGTGATATCACCAAGTTTAATTTTTGATACCATTAACTTTAATAAGCAATATTACCACTCCGAATATGTGATAAATCCAGCGCCAATACGTGATATCACCAACTTTAATAAATGATATCATCAGCTTGAATACGTGATATTACCAACTTTAATACGTTATATCAATTATTCGTAAACGTGACATCTCCTATTGAATGTGTGATATCACGTATTCAAATATGTGACTTTACCAGTTCAAATACAAGTATCAAAAAAAGTTAAATGACACCTTATAAATATTGGTCGTATGCTGTAACATCACAGTGATGACATAATTTGTTGCATCATGCTGCCATACGTTAAAATGTAAGAAAACGTATGAAATCAGTTGAAATACATGCGGATTAATTCTCATTGTTATCCTTACAGATCATGCAAAGATTTGTTATACATACCTGTGGAAATCGAGAACATTCTTCGAGATGATGAAATGAAACAATTAAAAGAAGACTGGGAGAAGGCGAATAACAAATTAAGTTGTATGTTAGAAGCACGACAGGCTGATTTGAATGAAATTAATAGCCAAAAAACTGCCACCTTAGACACGATAAACGACTTTAGGATGAAAATCAATAGCAGATTAGATGAACTGGAGAAGATAACAAGAGAAACGTTCCTATCAAAGCAGGAAAATATTCAAAGTAAAATAAAATCTGAAATCGCGTCTATGAATGGCATCGTTAAAGAGATGGAGCTTTTTCAACAGCAACTGCAATCGGCAGTGCAAAATCGATCCCAACAGTTTGTATGCTTGAAAAAATGTCAAGAAAAAGTTATTGGGTCAGAAAAAATCAGTAACGAGATAGCTAAAAATCAAAATGTTGGTATTGAATTTCAGAAAGATGAAAGAATCATGAACCTGTTGGGTGGACTTAAATCACTGGGAGACATCACTGAGAAAATAAGTTCTAGATCGGTTCAGGTTCAGCAGCACAGTGCGCTGTATAAAGTTACAGGACGGCGAGAGTATAACGTGAGTACCATGCCTGGTGGTATGTTTGGTTCCTGTATACCGACAGATGGTACTTTACTACTGACATACTATAACATGAAGAAACTAATGAGACTGGACAGTTCCACCTACAAATTGATAGACGAGTGTGATCTGTCTGCCTGTCCTATAGCAGTATGTGAGATAAGTCGACAAGAAGCAGGAGTAACATTGAACAACAACACCATACAGCTGGTATCTTTGGGAAGTAAGATGGCGCCAACTCGATCAATAAAGATGAATCATCCTTGTTATGGACTTGCCGTCAGTAATGGGGAGATGTTCGTATCAGATAGTGGTAAAAACGTCTATGTACATGCCACATCCGGGACACTGCTGAGAACAATATGTAAGGATCAATCAGGAGCAGATATTTTCTCTAGGACCAGACATACTACGGTAAGTGATGACGACAGTAAGATTTATGTTGCCGATAATAACAAAGGTGTGATTGTTCTTGACAAGAATGGGAGAGTACTCTCGCGGTTTTGTGATTCCGAGTTGTCTTGTGCCTGTGGAGTATGTACTGATGGGTGTAATAATGTGTTTGTTTGTGGCTGGTGTTTTAACAATGTTGTACAGGTAAGACCGAGCGGAGATAAAATTGGTGTGATAGCTAAAAATTCAGACGGTATTTCAGATCCTCTATCAGTGTGTATCAATGTTTTCAACCTGGTATAAACAAACAAACAATAAAAACATTGAACGTGATTCCTGAGAAAAGAACTATAAATTAATATATTCATTTTAAGTACGCAATAAAAACTGGAGTAATAGTAAAACAGTCAGATGGTAGGATAGCTTCTCTATCTGTGTGTTACGATAGGTCAACATCTAGAATGATAGTTACTAACCAAAACATCTATAACATCAAGTTTTTTTATTTAGTTTAAAAATGCAAAATAAAACATTAAGCGGTTGTGGTTCACGAGATACAGAATCTTTAAATATTGTCACTCTGAAGTTTGTGATGAAACTCGTGTGATACCAAAACAATCAGATAATCGTTCACGTATTCTGCCAATATGTAATGATTGACAAATTAATAGCCAGAATGAAAGTTATCAACAATTTAAGAAATAAAATCGAGATTTCAGCCTAATTTATATGTAGCAAAAATAATAAACCAAATAACGAAATAATTATGTGGTTGATTAGACAACGAAGTATTGTTAAATATAATTAAAATTATGCGATTGTAATATTGATAACACGACAACAGTATGGACTTCGATGGGACACGACCAGTAGGGTGTTTCAGCCGTGTATAATGAAATATGGAGACTAACCCTTCCGAGTATACCACAAGTAGCTGTTTATAGATCTGTTTCCTGAATTATTAATACTTATGTTAAATGGACACACAGGAATGTTGATTTATATGGTGTTGTAGAAATGGTAATCGGAGTTAATCAGTAATAATATAATTATGTTAAAGGAACACACGGCAATGTTGAGTAACATGGTGATGTAGAAATGGTAATCGGAGTTAATCAGTAATAATATAATTATGTTAAAGGGACACACGGCAATGTTGAGTTATATGATGATGTAGAAATGGTAATCGGAGTTAATCAGTAATAATATAATTATATTAAAACGCACGTCAGTGTTGAGTTACATGATGATGTAGAAATGGCTATCGGAGTTAATCATTAATCATATATTTATATTAAAACGCACGTCAATGTTGAGTTACATGATGATGTAGAAATGATAATCGGAGTTAATAAGTAATAATATAATTAGGTTAAAGGGACACACGGCAATGTTGAGTTATATAATGGTGTAGAAATGGTAATCGGAGTTAATCAGTAATAATATAATTATATTAAAACGCACGTCAGTGTTGAGTTACATGATGATGTAGAAATGGCTATCGGAGTTAATCATTAATAATATATTAATATTAAAACGCACGTCAATGTTGAGTTACATGATGATGTAGAAATGGTAATCGGAGTTAATCAGTAATAATATAATTATATTAAAACGCACCTCAGTGTTGAGTTACATGATGTAGAAATGGCTATCGGAGTTAATCATTAATAATATATTTATATTAAAATGCACGTCAATGTTGAGTTACATGATGATGTAGAAATGGTAATCGGAGTTAATCAGCAATAATATAATTATGTTAAAGGGACATACGTATTAGGTAAAATGGTGATGTAGAAATGGTTATCGGAGTTAATCAGTAATAATATAACTATGTTAAAGAGACACACGGCAGTGTTGAGTTACAGGTTGATGTAGAAATGGTAATCAGAGTTAATCAGTAATAATATAATCATGTTAAAGGGACACACTGCAATGTTGAGTTACATGGTGGTGTAGAAATGGTAATTGGAGTTGATCAGTAATAATATAATTATGTTAAAGGGACACAGGGACTGATGAGTTACAGGTTGATGTAGAAATGGTAATCGGAGTTAATCAGCAATAATATATTATGTTTAAGGTACACACGGCGATGTTGTGTTACAGGGAGATGTGGAAGTGTTAATCGGAGTTAATCAATAATAATTTAAGTATTTCAAAGGGACTCACGGCATTGTTTTGTTACAGGGTGATGTATAAATGATAATCGGAGTTGAGCAATCATAATTTAAATTTGTTAAAGGGACACACGGCAATGTGGAACCCATTTTCATAATATCAACACATCAAATTAATATTTACGCATATTGGATCTGCTTCAGCATTTTACATTATTATTCCCTATTCTGAAATCGAAATAAAATGAAGGATTTGAAAACACAATGGTGTATTTTAATTCCATCTTTGCTTAATTGATCATGTAGATATACAATTCAGAATTATATAGTAAAATATACAATTTTACACAATTGCCGTTTGTCCCTTTTAGGCCGTATATATTCTGAGTTGTATCCCTAACAGACATATTTTATTTCCCTAAATGTTGGTAGTTTATGATAGTTTATTGCTATATGTTATATATTTCATTTTTAAAGTGGTATAATGCCAGTTCTAAACATATCAGGTTTTATTATAATGGCATATCCAATTTTATTGGAGGACAATCGATGATTGAAACTGACTGATTGCCACCGTCTGCAGGACCTCCAAAAAACATTCCACAAATATGAAACCAATAAATGTAAAAACGACGATAGTCGCATATGTCATAAAAATGACACAAATATTAAAAAAATGTTTTAGTCACATATGTTAAAAAGTATTTCTTACTAAAAATGTGTAAATAAGTTTTCCCTCAATAAATATGGAACGAATGTTGGTTAAAAATGTTTGTTTTGTTAATTTATTTAAAAATATACATGTAACCTATGTGTCATATAAAGGGATACGCGGCAATGAAATACGATGTGTAAAGAATAAACTAGTTTTGTCCCTTTCTAAATAAATACACAATTCCGGCCTACATTCATACTAAAGTAGATATACATTCATGTTTGCATCATGTAGATATGTAAGTAGCAGAAATATTGTTAATTGATTGTAGCTTCATCAAAATTGCATTGTGTTTCTTCAAAAAGTAATGGTATACTATGTATGTGTGTTTGTGAGTACGTCCGTGTGTGTGTGAAAATGACAAGTAAGCATTCCTATTATAGTTCTGGTTAATGTATGATGCATGTTAATACTTTGTATTGTTTGTTTTATAAGTCCATTGAAATGTTGATCTAAAATAACTAAGTAACAATAACATGTTAAGTTTACGATAACAATTTGTTATATTGTTTGATTAAGTTTGCGATTCTGACATAACCAGTGAATAAAATAAGTGAATAGAAATATTGTCTTTGTTGTGGGTTTTTATTCAGCTCAAAATCTCTACATTTTTTTTTTTATTTTTGGGATACTTTATTATATATAATTAAAAATAATGTGTTCGACCCAACGAAGAGGCATAAATACGTATTATTCTGAGCCCGATAACTTAATTATGTGTCGGACCCAGTAAAAGTATTGTAACAGTTAATTTAAAATATATAAACGCATCAACTGTTCCATGTATATAACTATATATAGAACATTATGTGAGGACTTCTTTGACGCCACACATTATATATAAAAATTCGCGGCGAAAAGTATGTCTGACACAAGTGACGCAGTATTCTAAAGATGGAATTAATTTGCGTCGAAGAATAAATTGACCGATATTTTCAGTAAGATTTGAAATTTCGAGAAATCGTCTGCCTCTTATTCGTGAAATGAGCCTTAAAAAAGATTTGTTAATTGTAGTTTACCTTCTTTCCCCGCAAATTTAAATGTTTTTATGTTATGATTTGTAAAGAGCAGGGAAGCAAGGTTGGCATGATGTGGATTTGAACTCCCTGTCCCTGGGTTGACAGCCAGACGTGTTACCGACGGCGGGATTGTCTGACTTTCATGTCTGTATTAACAGATCAATGAATTAAAGATGTTTGACACGAATAGATAAGAAAACCAAAAGTCTCACAACGTGTTTCTTAAATATATTATGTATGTGCGTGTGCGAGTGTAATTATGAGCGCTAGAGTGCACATAACATCAATATTAGACAATTAAATACCCGTAACCCCGGTGTCGTATAGTATTTTGACCCAATGGCCATGGTGAAGTGCCCTCACCCCCTCCGCCATTTTTTTTTTGATTAAATGACTGTAATGATGAATCTTTTTTAGAATCACAAATGCTAGAACAATTTATGGTCACATAACACAATTATAATGTGATAGCAACTAGACATGGAGAGATGAGCTAGAACAATTTATGGTCACATAACACAATTATAATGTGATAGCAACTAGACATGGAGAGATGAGATGATACAATGGCCATAGTAAAGTGACCCCACTCCCCAAAATTTATTTTTTAAATTTAAAATGTTATGATGAAAGTCTTGTAGATTAATGACTGCTAAAACAAATTATAATCACAAAACACATGTTTTATTTGAAAATCACTAAACATGAAGAGATACGCGGAGTCAATATGCAATGGCCATGGTAAAGTGACCCCTCTCTCCCAAACTTATTTTTATTAAATTTAACTGTTATGATGAATTTCTTGTAGATTCATGAATGCTTAAACAAATTAGGTTCACATAACACATGTTTAATGTGATAATCAGTAAGTATAAATGGGGGGGGGGGGGGGGGGGGGGGGGGTCAGTATACAATGGCCAAGGTAAAATGACCCAATCCCTCACCCAATATATATTGTAGATTCCTGAATTCTTAAACAAATTATAATCATTTAACACATTTATAATGTGATAATAACTTAACATGAAGAGATGACGTGGGGAGTGGGAGGAGGGTCACTTTACAATGGCCATAGTAAAGTGATTCCCCCCCCCCCTCAATTTGTTTTTTTTTTGTAAATTTAACTATTATGCTGTATTTCTTGTAGATTCATGAATGCTAAAACAAATTATGATCACAAAACACATAATAATCACCAAACACTAAATCACTAAACATAAAATGTTGTGGGGTCGGGAAGGTCACTTTACAATGGCCATGGTAAAGTAACCTCCCCCCCCACACTCCCCCAATTTTTCTTTTTAAAATTTAACTGTTATGATGAATTTCTTGTAGATTCATGAATGCTAAGACAAATTTTGATCACATAACACAATTACAATTTGATAGCAACTAAACATGGAGAGATAAAGTGACACCCCTCCCAGTCCTACCGCACTAATCATTCTTTAATGAGTATAATGATGTTGATAAATATCTTATAATTTCACTATTCCTGTAAAGGGTCCTGGGATATAGATTTAATCAAACAGTAATAACTGCTATAGATCATACCTAGATATCTAGACAATACAATGGTCTTGTTTTACACATGTGATTGTTTTCTTTGTGTTATTTTATTTTTTCAGGTGATTTTTTAAAAAAAATATTTATCAAGAGATGTATCAATAAACAATGATTAGTCCTTAAACTAAGATAAACGCAACTTTATCGGTGATAAATCAGGGGAAGGGGGAGGGGGTGGTCAATATACTATAGGGGTGGGTCATTTTACTATAGCAGCAAAATGACCCCGGTGTCGTTTTACTGTATAGTATTTTGACCCCGGGGTCATTTCACAGAGGGGTCAAAATACTATACAACTACGGCACTCAGTATCCATTTTAGCCAACTTTGGTAGCTTTTCATTGTGACGAACGTAAAACTATTTCTTGCCACTGGTTAAAAACAGTTAGTCTGTATCACAATATGTATTAATTACTTAAAACATCTTACGAAACAGACGGATCATCTGCAAGAAGTCATTCACCTGATTTCAAGTGTCACTTCTTTTTCAATTTTGAATGGACTAAGCATATGCAAATTTAAACATGAGAAAAATTAATTATCTGTTTTTCTATAGCATTCCCATGTCAGATTAAAGTCCGCTGTAACTAGATCCCAAATAGACACCAGTCCAGTTTGAATAATCTTAAAACCTTCAAAGCGGGGCGGTAGTCTAATGGACAGAGTGCTGGCCGCTCAGGCCAGAGTTTGCGGGTTCGATCCCAAACTCGACCAGATGCCTCTCATAAAACAACACACAGTACAGGTTCTTCCCAGGAAACGGACTCGAGAGCGATTCATATAAGCTCTGAGCTTTCATCGCAATCGAGCTAAAATAAATTAGTATAAACTAAACCTTAAAGCTTTTTCATAATTATAGATATTTTATACTAAATTTGAACAAAGGAACAGATTCACGAAGCTCAAATTTCAGCCCTATAAAATGTATTTTTAAATAGAGATTGGCGTGTTTGTATTTAAACATACTTTATTCTTTTGAAATTTATTTTTTAATTTATTGTTTTTCTAAAGAGGGTAATACTATGTAAATATGCTCATTACCACCCCTCCCATTTTTGTCCCTTTTCTGGCATTGAATTAGTGGTTTTATTATGAAGGCATTCTTGCTATTCTGATCATTGGCTGATACACTGTGTGTAAATATTGTCTGGTAGCATGAGTGTCTTCACTGTGAAACAAGAGATTGCCACTAACGTGGTCATATCTCCCGCAACCGCGTTAACCCTTAGAGGTATTTCCAGAGAAGTGGATTTAAATTATGCAAAATGAAACAGTCGCCTAGCACAGAAATCACATGTAAATGCCGCAAACTGAAATACGTAGCCGACTGTAATATGACACATTGTCTTGTCCCAGTGAGCACTGGTCTGATGTTTTAAATCGAACCATAAATATGTAAGTTATCACCCTAAAACAAAAGAAAAACTATCTTTGACGAACAGACCCAACGCATTCGCATGGCACATCGTCTTGGGCTGGCAAGCATTTGTGCCAATTTATTTAAAAATCCAAGCACAACTAAAAAAGAAACGGTCCGGACAGCAGTTGACGGACGGAGCTGTGACCTTGACCTTTGAAGAACAGACCCAAGCCATTCGCATGACACATAATCTTGTCCTAGTAAACATTTGTGCCGAGTTATTTTAAAATCCAATAACAACAAAAGAAGATAATGTCTGGACAGCAGCAGACGGACGGAGCTGTGACCTTGACCTTTGGCGAACAGACCAAAGTCATTCGCATGACACATCGTCTTGTCCCAGTGAACATTTGTGCCAAGTGATTTATAACTCTAATCACAACTAAAGAAGATACGACCCGGACAAGTGGAAACATAGTGTATACATTGGATTTCCAAACACTTGACATTTAGCTATGACCTAGACCTTTGACGAACAGACCCAAGTCATTCGAATGACACATCGTCCTGTCCTAGTGAACATTTGTGCCAAGTTATTTAAACTTCCAATCACAACTGAAGGAGATAGCAGGGGACGCACGGACGGACGCACGGTGGTGGCTGGGGATAAAAACATAATGTACTTAGGATGTAGAGAAATGACATAATTGCGCTGTACATGTACACTTTGGTGATATAGTATTGGGCGAATAGCGTAAAATACATTATTAAACGAATAAACTATAATAAAAATAAGAAAAACATATTTCTTTTTCAAAATATTAGGACTGAATTATATTGAAATATACAGGGCCAGTTTTGGAGGTTCCTGGACCTTGTTCTTTGACTAATAAGTTCTTGAGAAGATCTTTGTTTAATATTCACAATTTTATCCCTTTTTGGACCCCTCTGGTCCTTCATATAATTTAAATTCATGTCTCAACTGTTATGACTAAACATTACTCAAGATCTCAAGATGATTCAAACAATTGCAGATGAAAAAAAACAGATGAGAAATACTGTCTACTGTTTTACTATAGTATCTGTAATAATCCAAGTCTCTTCACTTGGCCCAATTCAATTTGAACAGACATGTGACCCCTACACTCTTTGTCACTTTGTTGATAACTTTTAAAGCCAATGTCCCGTCCAACTTATCAATATAATTTATTTAAGAACTCGTGTTTAGATACACATAATTAAGATTGCAAACTAATCAATAAACCTAATAATTATGCTATTAAGTGAAATTATATCGTTTTATTTATTGGTCCAAGGAATGTCATGTTAGCCAATACGAGCAATTGAGGATCAATAACTGGGAACCGGATTTTCTGTAAAGAAGGTTTTAAAACATATTCCATTTTTAGGCGTAATATTCACGTTTTAATGGGGTCATAATTCACGTTTTAGGGGAGTCATATTTCAATTTAGCATGGAATCAAATAAAATGGGGACAAAAAACAAGGGACTGATCCCTTCTTTTCTTCAGGGGTCAATAATAAAATAACTTTAATAATGATAATTTTATTAATAAACTGCTTCTAATAGCTGGGGCAATTTCAATTATTTATATATTTAAGTTTAAACAGCTAGGACAGATAAGTAGGTTTTCTATTTTATATTGGATGCAGTCAATGTTGTATACCTCAATAATACATTGCTTTCTTTTTTTATCAAGATGATGTTATGCCTGCCTTTATGTAGAAGCAATCGGCAATATTCACATTGACACTGTTCAGGTTCATATTTGCATTGTTCTTTCATACTGACATAGTTTGATTCAGATGACCGTATTAATTAACACTAGACTGATTGTATATCATCGAGAAATATGCTCAACTCATATGGTACAAATAAACGAATATAAAGTGACCAACATCAAATAGAACCTGCTGTATCAGAAGCTCGTCTCACTGTCGCGCTTATAAATTATTTCTTCGTCCAAATCTTCCCCTCTCTCCAGCTTCTGTATCATCTCATTTATATAATTGAAAACTCTAGAATTATATTCAACATGTCCAATGTTCCTGTCAGGGTGCCATTTAAGCAGAAGTCTGCGTATGATTCTACTTCTTTCTTTGGTCGGCAATGTCCATGATTCTCTTAGCATCTCTCTGATCCGACGGAAATTTTCATCAATCGATATTGAAGCAACTGGCTCATCGTCTCCAGTGTCACGGCGGTTCTCTGCCATATTGTGGTCTAACTCTTACCTGGTAAATATCTGAATATATATATATATATATGGATACACAAATATCTACGAGAGTGCAAGGTATAGCTTATGATATACTGTACTTTTTTAGGCTGACAAATTGAATTTAATATTGACAAAGTATAAACATCTTTAATAATTTAAACCATTACTACATGTATATGAACAATTAAGTGCATATCTTAAGTTTCATATATCACATTGGTGATGTAAAACGTTTATTATATAACATAATTAAGTAACATTAATGAATAATGAATACATGTATATACTGTATGACCGGCAATCAGAACTATGTGTTCAAAAGTGATGCAAAATTCATACATGCACAAAATCTATAAAATGTTTTTAGAATGTGCATGTAAGCCTCATTTATAATTTAATACAGTCTGTGGTAAATTATGCTATACTAGACTGACAACATATTTTTCTCTGTGCCAATAGCGTCGATAATTTCAGAAGGTAGCAATTACAACAGTTTGTCAATCATAACGAAACAAATAGGAAACACAAAATCATTGACAAATCATCCAAACATTAGCATGGTATTACACATTATAATGAAATATAGTGTCCTTAGAGCAGGACACTTTATTGACATATGCTTAGTACTAGTTACATTCAGGAAGAGTTTGAAGCGTGATTGGTTGTAAGAACTTGTTTCACAATCGATGTAAAATAAATAAGTTTAAAGCAAAACATTTTTTAAAACTGTATGTGTTTTAAATTTAAAAGGAGGTCAAACTGTACCATTAAACCAAATTAAGGGTCCAAAATCTGTGCAGTTAGGCAAATGACCAGAATGAGAAATGCCATGTGCAACTATACATCATATTGATATTGGTTAGCAAGTTTTACCGCAATCAGTTCAAAGTAGTAATCTGATCATAAATTATATTGAATAAAACTGTTTAAACCAAGTGTCTGATTCTACAGGACATAACATTGTCCGAATAAGTAATTAATTTGAACATGGCCATACAAAACGCAATACGTTGGGTTCAGTTTCCATTCTTTACCGTTTTTCCCACATTGTAGTTGCTCTTGTGTTATTATTGTGGCTGTTATTCGGTGTTTGTCTAAAATATTATTGATCGTTAACATACGTAATTACAGAAAGTCTGCAAATGAGAAACTATATGTTAATAGACAAGTTCATTTTAATTCACTCAATATTTAATTTTTGGCCACCTGGCCTTTATCAAAGATTGGAAATTTAATATTGCAGCTAGGTAACGTCCATTTTACTATAAATGTACAAATGTAATTACGCAGAATGCGTGGACTATCGGGAGTGCTTGTGAATCTAATGTGACAGAACGACGAAAGCGGCGCTACATGGAAAATGTATAGAGGCTAGGAAAGCTCTTGATAAAGTGTTACGACGAACAGCCACGTAAATGCTTTTGAGATTGATGACTTATCTTAAAACCTACTAAAAAAAGAAATGTAATGTATAATTCGTGACACACAAAATACTTTTGTAATTATGATGGAATAATCTTATATTTATAATTGTGTTGATAGTTACTTCTATGCAAATTATGAATGTAAGAAATATTTCAGTTACATCTGAAATTACAATAATGTGTATTCCTATGTGTATTTGTGTGGGTTGCTTGTATGTCCATTTGACTGGATGTGCTTTTTTAAATGTTATGTTATACATGTACACATATCACTGTTATAATAAAATTACTTACCTACTGACCGTGAACGTGATATAATTATAAGTGGACGAAATATAATGTAAATTGACATGATGTAATGGCTAAGTAATAAATAAACATCATATTCTGATGTACTGATAACCGAACATGCTATAATCATAAGTGCTCTATAATGATATGTGCATATGCAATACTTTAGCCTTATTAATTAAGTCATGAGTGGACAGCTGTTTTTATTCAACTTAAACGATAAAGTAATGCCGGGTGAATTTCAAAGTCACATTATCAACATATTGTGATCGATATTTGCAGTTAAGATCACTTAATCAAAATGACCTGCTTTTGACAAAGTGACGTCGTACTAGCAAAACCAATCGGAACATTGCTCGGCCATCTCGGCTTACGTACGACATAATGTTATTTCGTAGGCGAAAATGGCAGAGCGATGTTCCGATTTTAGCAAAACAAGATCGTGCAACCAATGAAATGCAAACTAGTGCTTTTTAGCTCCGTCCAGCTGGAAAGGTTAATGGGAAATGCATTTAATATACATACTGGACTTCTTCAGACATTTCCCAAGAGTTATTCGATAATTACCCCTGCTCAGTTTGATGATATTGGAGATGAATCCAATTACTTCCCTTAGACAGCGATAAAACATACAGGTATCGTTCCGTTCCGACACTAAAATTAAGTAGGCGTAACGTGTTATGTATGCCCTCGGGTACAGTTTGACAGGATCTTATATATGTCCTTGTTTTGATAAGCACGTTTTGGTGATTTTGATGTGTAGTACAAATAAAAAAAGAAATTATTGAATTTGACTTAAACGCCTAAATCATTTGATTAAATTTAAATGTGTAAAAATATAACATGGATTAATGATCTTAATTACAAATTTCAATATACTTTGATATAGTTTATTTTATTATCAATCAACAAATAAACATTGATTATTTTGTGTTACTATAAATAAATAAAATTTATACCGTAACGGTTAATTGATTATATAAACTTATATATGAAAGAGACAATGACACATAATGTCGTAAATCAATCATCACAGACACTCTTTATTTTTGAACTTCATTATTTTTCTTCGATTGTGAAACAAATTCTTACAACTTATGCAAATCACGTTCGAAATATTCATGGGTGTGACCAGTACTAAGCATATGCGGAAATGGTGTCTTGCTCAAGGACACCACACACACAAAGCCGTAGCGGAGGATCGAATCCACGACCCTCCGATCATGGGTTCGCCGCTCTATCACTGGACCACGCGCTCCACTTATCACAGAGACTGGTGCCGGGTGGGGATTCGAATTCACGACCCGAGGGTTGATAGTCAGATTATTACAGTTATATAATTATATAAAATTTTGTTTAAAACAGATATCTGTATATAAGCGCATGTGTTTTCAATAAAGCCTTAAACGGTATTTGACCATAATTCTTTTTTAACAACTTCTTTTAAGAACCTCGTGTTATAATGAGTTATGGAATATCCGGCCCCGTGTAAATCCGGCCCCGTTACTAATCCGGCCACTGGATGAAACGTTCTTGGAATATAAAAAATCCGGCCCAACAATAATTTCAAAAATAATATCATATATTATTTGGTATTACTAATGAAATATTTGAAAGTTATTAGATAATTTGAAACGCACATATTAATTACTGCGTGATTGTTATTGAAATATTACTCATAACGGGAAATATATAGTGCATACAATAACCAATGACTGTTAATGAAAAGTAGCTATGTTTGGGAATTAAACACGTATGATTGATAATTCAATTTAATAATTAATTAATTAATATAATCATAAACAATGAATATAATTATAAACATCTCTCTCCCTCGTTCTATCTCTCAAGACGATACTTTTAAAAAGATATATACAGCAAAAAAATAACACAAAAACTATATTTAAATGAATAAATATCTCTCTCTCTCTCTCTCTCTCTCTCTCTCTCTCTCTCTCTGATATCGGTTATAAGTTTGTCATTAATCATAACAATTTCTTGAAAGAAGACAAGAAAAAAAATGCATCGCATAACTTCACGAAACTGTAACACGGTAGTATGCAATTAATTTTAGTGAATAGCAATGTCAACATCTTAACGGGACCAAATATTCCAGATATAAAGGATTTTTACGTTGATTCAATACAATTGTATTGTAATTGTAAATAATGTCCCACCTGTATTCTGTTGATATCTATTGAGTGTGTCATCTTGAGTTAGGTTGATTTGTAAAATAGCATGTATTTATGCAAACTTTTAAATGCGTCTTTAGAAATGATTGAAGTGCATTCTATTTTGTATATGTGTGGTAATCTGAGACAAAATTGTCAATCGTATTTGACTTTCGTCTTTCTGTCAATATGATAGAAAAAAAATATCGGGTATTTTTCCATATCGTGTAGTATCATAATAGCTCTCTGCAGACATTCAGTTCAACTAGAACTATTAGTTTTGACGGACGAATACTAGTAAGCTAGTATTCCTCCGAACGAAACAACTCGTTCCAACTACCATTTCTCCATATGCGACCAGTAACTTATACAATTATATATATTTACAACAACAATCAATATTTAAATAATAATATCAATTATTTAAATGATACTATTTGAAATTAATTTCTAATATAAAGATATAAATGTCTCTCTAGGGCTTTCATACTCCTTAAAAATGTGCAATCTGTTGCTCTATAAATCGTAATGAGAATTTCGATGCATAAACAAATAAAATACACATATCGGTATGTGATGACAATATTAGCTCAAATTACAATCACGATATATGAACATACATTCAATAAATTAACATAATTATGTCTTTCTCTCAGACTGTCTATACAGATAAACTTGCCATGAACGAATAACTGAGTACTTATTAATAAATACTATTACTAATATGTATAAAACACACACTTTGTATTTGTGACAAGGGGTCTTTCATGGCCGATTGGTCTAGGGCACCGTCGCAAGATCACTTACCTCTCACCGCTAAGGGCGTAGGTTCGAGTTCCGCTCGCTTGAAAAACGTGATGTGAGAAAGTTTGCCAATTACTTGCGGAAGGACGTTGGTTCTACTCAGATTCATTTTGATCACTTCCTCCAACGATAAAATTGGCTATATATATAACCTGAAATGTGTTGAAAATAACGTTAAACCCCATTAAAAAATATTTGTGACACACAATTTATATATAATGTAACATAATTGCTTACCTTGCTGTGCGAGGTCGCTAAAATATGATCAAAACATGGAGCGTATGCAGTACTTAATCACAATGATAATGATCCAATTTTACGATGATTGAAATAACTTGAAAGCGAAACTGAAAGTACATGTCAAGTGTTTTTCAAAAATATATTTAAACGCAATTCTTATCGATGATTGAACAAATACTGTCTAGATATAGATTTATCTGTTGTACAAACTAAAGTATGTAAGACATTGACAACCAAGGCCCGTTCATCATTAACGTAGTACTATAGGTTATAGTTTTTTTTGTTTTTTTAACCACCATTGGATAGTCCGTTTATTCTCCCCGTCATAGGTGTGAGGACATATGTTATAGTAGTCAGTGTCAGGAGGCTGAACATTTGACTTTTAATTTGATAAACAAATATATATCATTTCGTACGGACCCTACACACGTTGTATATGTGGGACATAATCAATACAGTTGTATCTGAAGTTGTCACTAGACCCGAAGATAACATGGATTTTCGAGTGTCAATATAACAGATTTATAACATACTCAACAATATCAGAAAAGAACCACATATACTGTAATTTAGCTACCGCATTATAATATATATATATATATACTTTTATAATAGAGTGGTTGATTTCAATACTCTAGTAACAATTAAGCTGCATAGCTAATGTCTTTAGATATTTTATAAAGAAAGAAACAACTCGTTTACGAGCCGCAAATATTTTAGTGAATTCTCATGGCATTCGATGCATTTATAATAGCCGCTACGTGTTCCTCTCTTAAACGTTAATACAGTGTGTTTTAAATCTAAATTTACTAATAAGTTATTTTGATATGCAAATTAGCTGCCTCGCTGACAGAAATGATCGTAAAATGTTCGAGTCAATAGTATAAACTCGGTCAATTCCGCCATCCTTCAGTATTAGAACGTTTGCTAGATATGTGCAAAGGTATAGATGCATAATTGGATCTTTTATATTAGAAGCCGTTAATGGAGCACGATAAACAGTGTTGCTAGCTTGGTAAATGAATCCTAAACACGTATAATGCTTGTCACGGGATTCGAACTCGGAATGATCGAGCGACAATCCGCAGATATAACCACTACGCTATGTAGGAACATATAAATATCGGTGGTATCAATCAAACTTGAAACATTACCTCTTATCCGGATTTGATTGTTGATTGACGGATGTTTACGGATATAATTTCTAAATAATCTACCTTATTCCATGGGTCAGGTCTAATTCAAATGTTTTATTTTACGATGAACAACGGTATTTTGCACCAGATATGATCCCAATAGTCACGATTTATACTAAAAATTACAATTTTAGCAGTTTTTTTTCTATTGATTTGAAAGGACACGAATACTGGTTAACAAAACATTACTGGAGTTTACCAAAACAATTGTTTGTGATATGAGCTAAGGCATAGGGTCGAATATCAATTTCGTAAGTAAACAAACACATACCAAATAAACTTTATAGTATTATATGTTTAGAATAATGTTGCAGTTGCTTACGTTATATATTTGATATGCATTATATCTATTATAAATGCTTACTTGATCATACAAATATTGAACCATCGTTGCCTCTAGCATAATCGACTCAACATTATCCTGGACATTTAATAAACAGTCGCACAAAAAAAATCTTACCTACTTATATCAATGAATGGAATTGAACAGGGTCCATAGTCCAATATACACTTTATATGTCTTAAAGGACTGAAATGACTGGAGATTTTATTTCAAGGTTTCATTTACAATAAAAAAAATACTAGTCCCTAAAAATCATTCACACCTGCAGGAAAATCAATATGCATGATGTTTCTATTATTTTCATGACATGCAAGGATGAAGTTGTGGTACCATTCTGTAACCCTTAATAGAGTTTCTCCCAAATCACAAAGTTCCCTAAGACACCTAACAATAGACAGCTTCCACAGTTCAATGTGAAGCCAATTTATAATAATATAAAATCTAAATTTAATTCAAATCATTTCATTTTAAAAGAACTGTTAAAAATGTGTAGCCTCGATATATGGTATAACCACATCCAAATGCATACTGTAAATTTTGCAAAACAATGCATTCCCCAATGGTCTGCCTTTCAAAGGAAGGCTCCACATAATACTGCGACTATAAACATTTAATGTTAAACTTTAGAAAAAAATATATTGCCAATGATATAATTCAAAAATGATATTAGGTGTGTTTCGTCCTATTTAAAAATATAAATGACCCATACAAGTGTCCCTAAGGCTCATCATTAAGGGGAACACTATGAACTTGAGTCAACAAAACAATTAACACTAACATTAAAACGAAACAGTCACTCAATAATAAAATTAAATGTCCTATTAAAAAACAATATTTGTACAAACCTTTAGGTTGGAGGCTGATTTTTGCAAATGTAAATATAACACATTTTACCAAGATAAAAGAGTTATTAATTTAAACTGACAAATCATTTAATGTGTAATAACCAAAAGCTTTGCATCAAAAGATGCATAACGATCTAGCACTTAAAATGTGTTTCAACCAACACTCCCGAAGCATCGGTTTCTTCCATTCGACCTCTGCCTTAAAGCCTCAACTGCCATATAAAAGCCGCAAGATGGTTATGGGGCAGATTATATACACTTCAGTACATGATTCAAATCAGAGAACACTTTTTCAAAATTTCACAATCATCAATGCATTATTTATGTTATAGTGTAACATACTACTGGATTATTGTTACTACATTTAATTAGTAAAAAAATCATTTCCAAAAGGTTTTTTATATGCAGTTTGAAATAAGTTTGACCCCAATTGCCAAAAATGTGAAATTCGAGGTTCTATACACAGAAATCTTTGTTAATTCACCATCAGCAGATAGCTGAGTGTAGCGTTGTAATTCGAGAGAGATACGCTTTTTACACAGATATCTGTGTTAATTCACCATCAGCAGATAGCTGAGTGTAGTGTTGTAATTCGAGAGAGATGCTCTCTCTACACAGAGATCTGTGTTAATTCACCATCGGCAGATAGCCTGGTGTAGCGTTGTAATTCGAGGAAGATGCGCTCTCTACACAGAGATCTGTGTTAATTCACCATCAGCAGATAGCTGAGTGTAGTGTTGTAATTCAAGAGAGATGCGCTCTCTACACAGAGATCTGTGTTAATTCACCATCAGCAGATAGCCTGGTGTAGCGTTGTAATTCGAGGAAGATGCGCTCTCTACACAGAGATCTGTGTTAATTCACCATCAGCAGATAGCTGAGTGTAGTGTTATAATTCAAGAGAGATGCGCTCTCTACACAGAGATCTGTGTTAATTCACCATCAGCAGATAGCCTGGTGTAGCGTTATAATTCGAGGAACATGCGCTCTCTACACAGCGATCTGTGTTAATTCACCATCAACAGATAGCTGAGTGTAGTGTTGTAATTCGAGAGAGATGCGCTCTCTACACAGAGATCTGTGTTAATTCACCATCAGCAGATAGCTGAGTGTAGTGTTGTAATTCGAGAGAGATGCGCTCTCTACACAGAGATCTGTGTTAATTCACCATCAGCAGATAGCTGAGTGTAGTGTTGTAATTCGAGAGAGATGCACTCTCTACACAGAGATCTGTGTTAATTCACCATAAGCAGATAGCTGAGTGTAGCGTTGTAATTCGAGGAAGATGCGCTCTGTACACAGAGATCTGTGTTAATTCACCATAAGCAGATAGCTGAGTGTAACATTGTAATTCGAGGAAGATGCGCTCTCTACACAGAGAGCTGTGTTAATTCACCATCAGCAAATAGCCTAGTGTAGCGCTGTAATTCGATATTCTCCTCTTACAAATATTTTTAAATGTTGGGGTTAAGATACATGTAACAAACGTGTACTATAAAGGGACATGCAGCAATGAAATACGATGTGTAAAGGATACACGAGTTGTGTCCCTTTCTAAATAAAAATACGGCCTACATACATACTAAAGTAGATTTACATTTATGTTTGCATCATGTGAATATATAAATAGCAGAACTATTGTTATTTGATTGTAGCTTCATCAAAATTGCACTGTGTTTCTTAAAATAGTAACGTTATAGTTTGTATGTGTGTTTGTGAGTACGTCCGTGTGCGTGTGCTCGTTAAAATGATAAGTAAGCATTCATGTTATAGTTCTGGTTAATTTAGTTTAAACTTATTTATTTTACTTCGATTGTGAAACAAGTTCTTACAACTTAGACAAATCACGCTCGAAGTCTTCCTGGGTAGAACCAGTACAAAGCATATGCGGAAAAAGTGTCTTGCTCAAGGACACCACACATAGCCGTAGCGGAGGATCGAACCCACGACCCTCCGATTATGGGTTCGGTGCTCTACCACTGGACCACGCGGTTAATGTATGATGCACGTTAATTATTTGTATTGTTTGGTTTTTAAGACCATTGAAATGTCGATCTTAAATATCTAAGTAACAATAACATGTTAAGTTTACGGTAATAATTTGTAATATGGTATGATTAAGTTTGCGATTCTAACATAACCAGTGAATAAAATGAGTGTAGAGAAATATTGTCTTTTTTGGTGTGTGGTTTTATTCAGCCCAACATCTCTACGAGTTTTCTTTATTTGGGATACTGTATTATATATAATTAAAAATAATGGTTTTGACCCAACAAATAGACATAAACTACGCATTTTAGCCCAATAACCTAATAATTGAATATAACCCTATAAAAGTATATAACCCAATATACACGAACCAACAGTTCTGTGGATATAATTGTATATATAGAACATTATGTTAGATACTCCTTTGAAATCACAGATTATATATCAAACTATCTTCACATTAATGAATATATTTAGTTTGTAAGTAACTGATCTTTCATTTCTCCTCCAAAATTTGACAAAATGTACAATTTAATATTTTAAGCCAAAATTTTGAAACCAGTGGCCTGTCATCCGAGCTATTTCCACTCTCGTCGTCGTCGTTAACAGTATAATAAAAAGTTTTCTTCTCCAAAACCAACGAACAGATTTTGCTTAAATGTGATCACATTTGTGTGCGTGGTTGTCCGTTCGGGGTGTAGTTATTTTATCACTGCTCAAACATCTAAATACAATATGGCTGCTGTTACTAAAATTAATTATAAATATGTGATCTCGCAATCATGGATATATTTAAGATGAAGAAAAGTACGATCCATTATACCGACAGGGCGAAAAGTATATCAAACCAAGGGGTGTAATTTTTTAAATATGGCATCCATATGCGTTGAAGAATAAATTCACCGCTATTTAAAAGGATTTAAAAAAAACACGAAAAATGTCTGCCTCTTTCCATTAAAAAGAATGTAAAAAAGAGTTTGTTAAGCTTAAAATATATGATTGTAATTGACCGTCTTATTGCCCTGAAAATTTAAATGTGTTTATGCAATTATTTGTGAAGAGCACGGAAGCGAGATTAACCGGATAGGGATTTGAACTCACGGCCCCTTGTTTGACAGCCAGATATCTTACTGACAGAGCTAGCCGGGTATAGCGGGATTGTCCGACATATTTGAGTGTTCAAGTAACTCAATTAATGAAGTGTGATTGACGCAAATAGATAAGATAACACAATTATTTAAGTTATTTAATGCAAACAGTTATCGCAATCTGACCCCGCGTATCGGCAAATAAGTAACAACGCCAATATACAATAGTTTGTACAATGTTCACATTATGTCATGTGTATTTCAATATTATATGATTGAAAATCTAGAAAATAAGTGTATCTATTTAAGTATCATCATTGTACATTTATATACCATTAAAACAATCCCTGAAAGCAGCGATCATAGATGTACAAAGCCGTTCACAATTGAACTATATCAGACTATTCTTACTATGTATTACTATATCAGAAGTTCTATATTTACAGGCTACGATCCCTTTGTCAGCGGATGATTTCAACGCTTGGATCTGCGAAACACTTGCAGAAGTTAAGAATACCAGTTCTTATGTTAACTCCGCAAAACAACACGCAATAGTGATGACGCTAGGATGGTGACAGAGCAATGAAACAATGGTGATAACGCCACGATGGTGACAGAGCGATGATACGATGGTGACGACGCCACGATGGTGGCAGAGCGATGATAAGATAGTGATGACGCTAGGATGGTGACAGAGCGATGAAACAATGGTGATAACGCCACGATGGTGACAGAGCGATGATACGATGCCACGATGATGCCCGATGGTGACAGAGCGATGATACGATAGTGATGACGTTAGGATGGTGACAGAGCGATGAAACAATGGTGATGACGCCACAATGGTGACAGGGCGATGATACGATGGTGACGACGCCACGATGGTGGCAGAGCGATGAAATGATAGTGATGACGCTAGGATGGTGACAGAGCGATGAAACAATGGTGATAACGCCACGATGGTGACAGAGCGATGATACGATGGTGATGACGCCACGATGGTGACAGAGCGATGAGACGATGGTGACAACGACACGATGGATACAGAGCGATGATACGATGGTGACGACGCCACGATAGTGGCAGAGCGATGATACGATAGTGATGACGCTAGGATGGTGACAGAGCAATGAAACAATTGTGATAACGCCACGATGGTGACAGAGCGATGAAACGATGGTGATGACGCCACAATGGTGACAGAGCGATGAAACGATGGTGATGACCCACAATGGTGACAGAGCGATAAGACGATGGTGACAACGCTACGAAGGTGATAGAACGATGATGCGATGGTGATGATAACACGTTGGCGATAGAGTGATACTGACACGATGGTGGAGACGCCAAGAAAGTGACAAAGCGATGAGACGATGGTGACGACACCACGATGATGACAGAGCGATGATACGATGGTGATGACGCCACGATGGTGACAAAGCGATGACACGATGGTGATGACGCCACGATGGTGACAAAGCGATGATACGATGGTGATGACGCCACAATAGGGACAGAGCGATGACAAGATGGTGACGACGCCACGATTGGATGGTGATAGAGCGATGACACGATAATGATGATGCCACGATGGTGAATGAGCGATGATACGATGGTGATGACGCCACGATGGTGACAGAGTAATGACATGATGGTGACGACACCACTATGATGACAGAGCGATGACACGATGGTAATGACACTGACGCCACGATGATGACAGAGCGATGATACGATTGTGATGACTCTACGATGGTGATAGATAGTGAATGTGTGCGAATGTCAGACACGGAAGCCGATGCTGCGATAGCACTGTAGCAATAGAGCGATGACGTGATGGTGGTGGCTTGAATGCATAATGACGAGAATAATATCGCGTCTCCATTTTCGTGCTGTCGGGGAATCTTTCCATCGCCATCATCTTATCATTGTTTTCATTTTGTTCAGAATTTGTTTTGCTACAGAAATGCCAAAAGGACACCTATTAAGGTTTTATCTGATAAATGATGTATCGATCACAATTTTGCTTTTTTGGGTTAAAAAATTTACTGAGTCTAGATAAAATGTTTCTTTTTTACATAAACTTGCGATTTGTTAGTAAAAAGTTAATAAATAACCAAGATCAACACCGATGAGTTTAACACGGCCATTGCAAGAAACATTTACCCATATTGAAAGATTGTAACGGTATCATGTGATATTTTACTCACAACATGTATGTACAAATGGATTTGTGTACTCCCGAGCATTGGCAGAGATCAAAATACAATGTATGTACAAATGTATTTGTGTACTAAAGAGCATTGGCGGAGATTTAAATAACATGTATGTACGAGGTATGTCCCAAAAGTAATAGGACGCATTTAGAAATGTACCTTTTAGTGTTTCAATCCAAACAAAATTTAGCATAAATAATTTTCCATATTTAAACTATAAGCATTTCAAAATCGTATACAACCATTTAATACTAATTTTGACAAGTCAAAATATATTTGTAACAAAGTACAGGGGATTTTGGCGTTATTTGTGCGACGTGAAGTTGACATTCACATGAAAGTCATTCTTTTTTTTGAAGTATAAACCGCTATGCAAAACACAATTTGTGTGGTACTGCACCCACTTCTGGTATATGTTACATACTATGATGACTCATAGATCCTAACCACAGAATGTACACTAGGGCACACGGCCCGGAGGTACTGAAAGCGCTTTTCACGAAGATTTGACTTGAATCCCAGGAAAACCACACAGGATTTCTGTCGTCCAGATCGCTGACTGTCAGTTACTTTCATCTCACCATTGAAACCACCGATAGATAAGACTCCAGGATATGCCTTCTGTTAAAGAGTTGTGTGAAATAAACTTCAAAGTATCCTGTGGGATCATATTACACCCAACACAATATTTTACCACACTTCAAATTTCCATTCTAGGCGTGACGGCGTCCATTTTTTTTACTATTCAAATTCGCACTTCACAAAGTGCGCAAAATATTCAGATGTTTATCGCTAACGTCGAATTTTTAAACAACATTCGCACATGACCTTAAATTATATCCTTTGTTATTTTATAACATTTGGCAAGATATTGAAGAAGTTGTCTGCTTTCCAAGGCAATGTTGTTTTTTTAAATGGCGTCTAATTTCAAAGTCCCCCGTATTTCTAAACTCGCGTTACTATGGTGACTTTTGTATGAACTTAACGATGACTGAAAGTTGATTTGATGTTTTACGACAATAGAAGATGTGTCAATCTATCCATTAATACCATTGGTTTGCATGTAACACCTTCAATACAAAACTGACAGGGTCGTCCTATTACTTTTTGGACATACCTCGTACAAATGTATTTGTGTACTAAAGAGCATTGGCGGAGATTAAAATAACATGTATGTACAAATGTATTTGTGTACTAAAGAGCATTGACGGAGATTAAAATAACATGTATGTACAAATGTATTTGTGTACTAAAGAGCATTGGCGGAGATTAAAATACAATGTATGTACGAATGTTTTTGTGTTCTCCCGAAAATCGGCAGAGATAAAAAAAACATGTATGTGTACTTCCGGGCATTGGCGGAGATTAAAATACAAGGTATGTAAGAATGCCTTTGTGTAGTCCCGAACATTGGCGGAGATAGTCTGAAAAGATAAATATAAACAGTCATGTTTTTACATGTGCGAACCGCTCGTTTGAGAAATCCAAATTTCAATCAAATCAAAATAAAATTTTACGTTTTTAAAAAGACACCGAAGCGGTTCATATGTACAGGAACGGGTTTAGCAATATTACAAACATATTTAATTTCAATCATTTTTGTAATTATCAAAAACTGTCTTTCTGGAAAGTTTAATTTGATTTTCAGAAATTGCTTGTGTAAATGCGAAGTGTTGATGTTCAGTTGGAGAATTAAGTTGAAAGGGCTTGGCCATCTCCAAACACTAAAGTCATAAATATCATAATCACAGTGTATAAACGAATTGTACAGTCACTTGAAAATATTGGGTTTAGTACAGTCATTTGTGAGTAACGAAGCGACAGTGTTCAAAAGTTTCGGCAGATGTGCAAGTATGTTTTCAAAGGTTTTTAATGATTTCTACTTGTACTAATTGTCTTAAATTGTAAAAGTAGCCTTCCAGTTATCATTGCCTGTGTTTCCTACAAATGCATGCATAGGATTTCTTGCCGATATCAATATTTTTCCGAACCCGTCATACCGTTTACTCACCTTCAATAATTCCATTTGATGGTGTAAAACAATCATTTTTGTTTTTAAAAAGTCTTTCTAGACAATTTTTGCTTTACAGGTTAATATTGCTAATATTACTAGACCAATATCTGCATCTGATATTAAAGCAAATGTTCTATTTTGGAAGTTATATCTATTTATAACCATGCAGGGTTAAAGAAACTCTGTACGGTCATTTTTCTTGGTCTTTTTACAAGGAAAACACTTCTGAAATGTCACTTGTGAGTTCACTGTACGATCGCTTGTGAGCCACCTACTATTAAAATTACTGTTTCATACGTTGTAGTTTGATGCAGATCCCCACAAAATGGACGAATCATTTGAAATTAAAGGCATTGACGAGTGTTTCATTAAAGTGGGCACTGAATACAGATGTTCAAAATATGAATACAGTATAAAACGAAATTCGATGTTTAATATCAGAGACACGAAAAGACTGCACACGAATAACAACAATGAATTGTCGGGATCTTCGTCATGGTCAACGAAAAGTTTATTGTGTAATGATTGTGGGAAGATATTTATATCTGCAGAAGGGCTAAGACAACATACCAGGACAGTTCACAAAGGATCTTTCGATTCACCTGCAATTTGTGTCAGAAAGGATATAACACTCTATGGAATTTTTGACGGCATACGGCAACGCATGATCCGGTGCTAAAAGCAAGATGCAAGACATGTTAAGCAACATTCTCCTTTAGGAAAAGTCTTCTTAAACATCAACATATGTGTAGCGTTACTGCTGAAAGAGTTCAATGTCCTGTGTACACTACAACGACTTTGTGACCAAAGACATATTACAGGAACATACTAGGGATAATCACGACCAGAAGAAAAATTTTTGCAAAAACTGTGGCAATGTATCGATTTGGCGATCTAGCATCGCATACCACTTGAAGAAATGGGGTCTGATTCATAGAGTATCCATCACCACAAATGCTACAGTTAAAAAAAAAGGATTTAGACTGAGCAAATATATAATGGTTTTTGTACATAGTTACATAGGACATAGCAGAAAGCGTGTCTTCATAATTATTTCAGACATATATTAAATTTAGGCCGTTCACTGTATTAGTTATACAAGTATTTGAGCATACATTTTCTTTTGATTTTCTAATTAAATTTATATGTATTTTTTTCATATAAGGTTGTTTTGTTCGTTAAAAATAAGCAAGTTAGATGTGGCCTTTCCGTAATGTATAATCATAATGTACGAGATCTCGTACGTCTATTAATTTGAGACTGTTCATTATAAAAGTTACATGTGGGGGTTTATTACCTATATTATTGTAGATATTTAGTGATTGATATGAAAGTTCTTGTTTAGTAAGATACAAATATTTAATTAGCTATGTGATTTCAAAAACAAAAGATTTAAACTATTTTGTCTAATTGTATTCCATAACAAATCAAACAGTAAATAATAACTTGTAAACTTTTGTTTCTAAAGTTTCATTTTAAAATGGAAATTGAATCACACACGACAGTGTCGGTGCAGAATAGTGCTGAAACGATTAACCGGGTAACCGTCTGTTTGCAGATTTGGTGATAAACCGGTTTCAAATTAACTAATTGGTTAACCGCACACGTTGATCCTCTTCAAAGGTTCATTATTTAGTAGCAGACATTTTCTGTGTGACAAGTGACTGTACAAAGAAACTCGTGAAATTGGACAAGCGATCGTACAGAATGCATACTAGTGACTGTACAGATTTTTGTTGTATTTACGCATTAATAATCGATGGTTTTACTGTATTCTAAGACTATTTTCGGATTTATTGATGTCTCAGTACTTCCAGAACTCTATTATCGACTATTCGAGTCTACTTATAACATTTTAGGGTTGTCAATGGTTTAAAGTATGACGATTTGATCAGTGTGCGTCTAGTTTGGGTTGTGAGTTTAGACGAGTTTTAATCACATCTTTACGCAAAATGGCTATATTTGATGTTTCAGAATAATGATATTGTTAGATATAACACTAATATACAACACAAAATAAACTCTGTCGGAATATTGTACAGCAATAACTTATAAGAATTATTTAATTTACCAGCTCAGGAGAGCCGATGGACGACAAGACAACAATCTCTTGCTTCGTTACTCACGAATGAGTACAAACTTAAAATATCCAAGTGACTGTACAGTTCGTTTATACACTGTGATATTTATGCTATTTTATGTTCAGAAATGTCCGATCACGCTCTATGTTTTTACATTAAAAATGCTATTGTTTATAGATTTCGGTGGCATAACAAATTGATATACTTTGAAATTTGTCATATTTTACAATAATAACTGAAAGTTTAAAAAAAGTGGCCGGGCCCGGTTAGCTCAGTCGTTAGTGCGTCTGACTACCAATCCAGGGGTCATGAGTTTGAATTCCCGCCCAGCCACAATCTCTGTGATGATTGATATATGACATTGCGTCTCATTACCATTCGTCTCTCGCTGCTGATTCAAGTGAGAAAGGTATCAGTTACTTGCAGAGATTGGGAGTGCTCAAGTACTGGTTAAACTTTAACAATATTTTATCTACCGATAAACCGACCTAATATTACAGTTGTAATAATCTTACAATCCAAGTTCTGATTGGACGTGTATTTATTAATACAAACGTAACGACATCATTTTTAGTAGGTGAAAAACTTTAAGGCTAAATTTTGAAAACGGCGTAGTTACAACTACCTCATATAAATATTTGTCCAATGTCTTGCTATTATACATGTATCAAGAACTGTTTTAAAGGGACACTCGGCAGTTTTGATGAGTTTCCACTTAACTTATTATCAGAAAAGCTTGACTTCACTAGTTGTATAAAAAAACGTAAATAGTTTCTTAACTATCAAGACTTCGATAGTAATACTTGGAGAATATTACCGCCATGCAGTGATACATTTATATGTGTAAATTGATTCGATACATGTTCAACATTGACGAGTGTCACTTTAAGGAAATTGGTATTTCACCAGACAGACAGGCGGGCGGACAGGCAGGCAGGCAGGCAGGCAGGCAGACAGACAGACAGACAGACAGACAGACAAGTAAGACCTTACAATAGGTACGTTTAGAGAATAAGCTTTGTGGTACGGTAGTATTTTGTTTTGTTTTGTTTTAAAACTAATTTATGTCAACAAGCTCGTAAACTCTAATTACGTGCATTTCCCTATTGATATCCTACTTTACCTAATGTCAAACATGTTTTTAAATAATGTGAGAGATTTTGAGGAACCAAAAAGTCCTCTCTGAACCGCCAATAAGTTCTTACGTAGGCCTACCCGCCTACCCCGCCTACCCCGTCGTCTCCTCCCCATAATCCCTGCCATCATCAATGCTCCTTGTCTCTCCTTTTGATAATGTGTATCTATATAATACTACTTTAGAGAAACCGAAACCACCCGATTATATTTGCGGAAAATGCAAAACTAGGTCATCGCTGTTTTCGTGTAGTAAGTTACGTGCTACACAACTGCACTCTCATTGAGGAAGTAATGGCGACGGGTGGTAGTTTTAGGCGGACAGTGAAAGGTTCGGACGAATCTTTCGATTTTACGTGTACACGTTGTGTGAAAAAGAACATGAATAGAGAGGCTACACAGTATTGTGTGCAGTGCCAGGACTTTTATTGTTCTTCGTGTGTCGAGTGTCATGATGATATTCCTGCATTATCCGGACATAAAATACTCGGTCAGTCAGAATTTCCGACGGATGGATCCAAGAAGCTGGTGTCATTGCCGACGGAGAGGTGCAGTGCACATCCTACTAAACTGGTGGACATGTATTGTCAAAATCATGATCAGATAGGCTGTCACGTCTGTATGACCGTGAAACACAGGTAAATAAATTGTTGTAATATTATCTATTTTTAAATGCCTGTCTGGCCACACAGGCGCCAGTATAGGTGTTTAGACCACTCATTTTACCAGACCTCTTAAAAAACTCTTACCCCACCCACCAAACACCACCCACCCACTATTATATTCCTTTTTCTTTTAAACATAAATACAAACGTGATGTGTTTTATATAAATATATGGGTTATAGGGTTACATATATAGACAAGGCTACCACCTCGACACTGGGTCATGGTCATAGAAACTCATTTCAAGCAACTATTTCAATTCTCAAATTTAGAGATTTATCCACGATCCCTGGCTGGTTAGCACTACACATGGTTGTTGTTTCCGAAAACGGAAACAAAAATCAATTCCCTTCAACCGTTTTTCCGTGACAAGTCGAAATGCATGAAAATATCTAACATTTATCGCAGGTTGGAAAACATCAATTCTGGAACACTCAAAATGCCAAAATAACCGCGATTCATCAATAATTTTCCCAATTTGCCAGTATGTACGAGTTGAAAATAAAAATTAAATGTAAATGGAAGTTCATTAACAGCATTACCTGATACAAATCTTGGATTAGTTTTGTTCCAATGAAGTTTGTAAGTACACATATAGTTTAAAGTTTAAACATATGTTATTGCCATAAAAACACATATGTCAATATTTATCATGCATATAAGTCAAATACAATTTAAGGCAAAAGGGTCTGGCCACAATATACACATATATTGTCGAATACACCGCTGTAAGGTAGAGGTCATATCAGGTAATGTCATTGTATGACTGAAATGGTAGTGTATATATTCAGGTGTAAATGTGTACATACCCTGTAACCTATAAACATACCCAGGGTGGCGATATTAAGATATATATGGTTTATAGAGCTATTAGCTTATTAGCTAGAATGGCGTTCGGTTAATGTTAACTATAAAACTGTTGATTATATAGATAAAGTATATTTGTATGATATATTGATAGGTTTATAGCCCACTCATCCCCTTTATTACGTTTCGCCAGTAAGAACATAACATTGGATATGTTTATGAAGTATGATGGCAATAAATTGTGTTAGGTGATAACAGATAAAAACTTGTTAAATACAGTGAGTAATAAAAACAACTCGATAGATGCAAAACATCAAAGTCTACGGGAATATATCACACTAGATTGTATGGCTGAAATGCGTTGATGCAAACTGGCAAGATTATGCCTGCCTTGTTATACCATCGTCGAAAAAGCATCAGTTGCGACATAAAAAAATCACATTACATTGTACTCGAGTAATATATACCAATGTTCTTGTTCCAGTTGTATTCGAGTGAATCATACTTCAGTTAACCAAACAGATCAGGAATTATCATTATTTCTTCCAAGTTTAAACAATAATCAAACTAACATAACAACCACTATGTTTTTGTTAGCTGATTTATAATTAACCAATACATTGTCATTTATATTAGCATATAAAACATAAAAGTATGCTAACAATATTCACTCCAGTGACTACTTACGAAATGCGTAGCAAATAGAGTCGTCCAGTTGACTAAAGAAACCGATTGTCTAATAGCAGAGTACGTCATTTAGCAAACTAATCTAAACTTGTATAGCTTGTATCATCCGATCCTGCAGATGAAATATTAAAGGGGTACCCAGATATTTATATACTTTCACTTAAAGGATAAGCTTTGGTTCCAGACAAGAACGATAGATAAACATTGTATGATATAAGTATGCCCTCGGAAACTCAATCTTAGAATTATTTCACGATTTCCCAAACCAAGACAAGATCCAATGTTGCTACCTACCGCCATCAGCGGAAAATAGTAGTAGAAGTAGTAGCAGTAGTATTATAAGTAGTAGCAGTAGTAGCAGTAGTATTAGTTGTAGTAGCAGTAGTAGCAAAAGTAGCAGCAGCTGTAGTAGTAGTAGTAGTAGTAGTAGTAATAGTAGTAGTAGAAGTAGTAGTAGTTGTAGTAGTAGTAGTAGCAGCAGTATTAGAAGTGGTAGCAGTAATAGCAGTAGTATTAGTAGTAGTAGTAGTAGTAGCAGTAGTATTAGTAGTAGTAGCAGTAGTAGTAGCAGTAGCAGCAGCTGTAGTAAAAGTAGTAGCAGTAGTAGCAGAAGTAGCAGCAGCTGTAGTAGTAGTAGTAGTAGCAGTTGTAGCAGTAGTAGCAGCAGCAGCAGTAGTAGTAACAGCAGTAGTATAAGTAGTAGTAGTAGTAGTAGCAGCAGTATTAGCAATAGTAGCAGTAGTAGCAGTGGTATTAGTAGTAGTAGTAGTAGCAGTAGTATTAGTAGAAGTAGTAGTAGTAGCAGCAGTAGTAGCAGAAGTAGCAGCAGCAGTAGTAGTAGTAGTAGAATTAGTAGTACTAGTAGTAGTAAAAGTGGTAGTTGTAGCAGCAGAAGCAATAGCAGGAACAGCAGTAGCAGTTGCAGCAGCAGAAGCAGTAGCAGTAGCAGTAGCAGTAGTCGCTGAACAGCAAAAGCAGAAGCAGAAGCTAATATTTGTACAGTCACTGTAGTAGCAGTAATAGCAGTTGTAGTGGTAGTGGTAGTGGTAGTGGTGGTAGTGGTAGTAGTAGTGGTTAGTTGTAGTAGAAGAAATAGTAGTAGTAGTAGTATTAGTAGTAGTAGTAAAGTAGTAGTAGTAGCAGTAGTTACAGAAGTAGCAGTATAATAAGTATTAGCAGTAGTAGTTGTAGTAGTAGCAGAAGTAGCTGTAGTAGTGGTAGCAATAAAAGCAGTAGCAGTCGCAGCAGCAGCGGCAGAAGTAGTAGCAGTAGCAGCAGCTGTAGCAGTAGCAGTAGCAGCAGCAGTAGCCGTAGAAGCAGCAGAAGTAGTAGCAGTAGCAGAAGCAGTAGCAGCATTAACAGTAGCAATTGCAGTAGCAGTAGTAGCAGCAGAAGCGGTAGTAGAAACAGTAGCAGTAGCAGAAGCAGGAGCAGTAGCAGTAGTAGAAGAGCAGTAGATGCAGCAGCAGCAGTTAACCCTTTACCAGTAATAAGTAGTAGCAGCAGTAGTAACAGAAATTGAGAAGTGGTAGTACAGTGTAACAGAAGAAGTAAAAATAAAAGTAATAACAACATCAGAAACATTAGTAGTCATGGGCCTGTTGGTGGCGGAACTGGCGTTCTTTTACGATGTTTAGTTGTGTGTGTAGCAAACCCCCACCCATCCCGGTGTATGCGCAAAATGGCCATGTCCACAAAAGCTAAACGTACACAGATTAAAACAAAATTCTTAAGCAGAACAAACTATAACGTTTGTCAAGTGATGTTGTTTTCATTATAGATGTGTCAGTTGGTTGCTAATATTGGATTTTTTTTATTTTCAAACTGTTTAATAGAATTCACAATGAAATATCCGAGAAAGCATGTGTTTTAAAGGTTTAATCCTATCAAACCCATGTGTAATGACATTAAGGCAATATTTAACATTTATGTTAAAATATTCTCTTTTTTTCATTAATAAGCATTCAAAACGTATCGTTTCAATTTGATTCATTAAAAATAAATATACCAGTAGTGCTTACGCTAAATGGATGCGCAATTCGCCTACTTTGCATGAACATCCGGGTTCAATCCACAGCAGCGACATATATTTGATCAATACATATTTTTTCTCGGTAATAAAAAGAAATAAACAAATGCCCTTTCCCTTTATTATATTACAAAAGTTGATTTTTCGATATTAAATTATTTCACTTGTCCCTACTATTAATATTCGATGTTTGTATTCATACCACTCGGCGTAATTGTGTGTAGGAACCATATACTTTAAGTTAGTTTTGAAAAGAAGAGAATACAGTGTGTATAGATCGGCTAGTGTACATTTCGAAATTATAGCACATCGGGAATTGCCACAGTATTTAACATGGGCCAACCTGTACACTCTTTTTTCGAGACAAAACAGTGGATACTATAATCAGTATACTTTAGCCAAATTATGCTGTTTTTATTTTCTGTTGCTTTTTAATTGTTTATCCAAATTACAATCAAGTCTCAGTAGAAGTAGCAGCACCAGCAGCAGCAGCAGCATAAGTCGTATAAGTAATAGTAGTAGTAGAAGTAGTAGTAGAAGAAGTAGTAATGGTAGAAGTAGTAGTAGTAGTAGTAGTAATGGTAGCAGTAGTGGTAAAAGTAATAGTGGTAGCAGTAGCAGCAGCAGCAACAGAAGCAGCAGCAACAGAAGTATTAGAAGTATATGTAATAGTAGTAGTAGTAAAAGAAGTAGTAATGGTAGTAGTAGTAGTATAAGTAGTAGTAGTAGTGGTAGCGGTAGTGGTAAAAGTAGAAGTAGTAGCAGCAGCAGCATCAGAAGTATTAGTAGTATAAGTAATAGTAGTAGTAGTAGTAGTAGAAAAAGTAGTAATGGTAGTAATAATAGTAGAAGTAATAGTAGCAGTAATGGTAAAAGTAGGAGTAGTAGTAGCAGCAGCAGTAGCAAAAGCAGCAGCAGCAGCAGCAACAGAAGTATTAGTAGTATAAGTAATAGTAGTAGTAGTAGTAGTAGTAGAAGAAGTAGTAATGGTAGTAGTAGTAATAGTAGTAGTAGTAGTAGTAGTAGTGGTAGCAGTAGTGGTAAAAGTAGTAGTTGTAATACAAATAATAACAGTAGTGGCAGCAACAACGGCATCGTATTAGTAACAGTCGTAGCTGTAGCAACAACTTTAGTCGTAGCTGTGACAGCTGTAGCAGTAGCAGCAGTAGTAGTAATATCAGTAGTAATGCTAATAGCTGTATCAGAAGTAGTAGTAGTAGTAGTAGTAGTAGTAGTAGTTGTAGTAGTAGTAGTAGTAGTAGTAATATCAATAGTAATGCTAATAGCTGTATCAGTAGTAGTAGTAGTAATACAAGTAGTAATGTTTATAGCACTAGATATAGTAGCAACAGTATTAATTGCCATGGTCACAGCTGTAGTATACGCATCAACAGTAGCAGCAGGACAAGTAACAGCAGCAGTACTAGTAGAAGCAGCTACAGTTGTAGTAATAGTAGTAGTAGCATAAGTAAAACTAATGACAGCAACAACAGTAATAGTATTAGCGTTTGTAGCGACAATAACAGTAATAGTAATTGTAGTAGTAGTAAATGTTGCTTTTGTGATAGTTTTACTACTACAAGACATATAAATAACAGTAGACGTAGTAGCAGCAGCAGCGGAAAATATAGTAGTAGTAGTAGTAGTAAGATCAGTAGTAGTAGTAGTAGCATTAAAAATTGTTGTTGTTTTTGTTGAAGAATTAGTTGTAGTAGCAGCAGCAGTAGTAGTATAAGCTGTATTTGATGTTGATGAAGTAGTTTTGGTATTAGAAGTAGTAAAACAAAAATAACAATAGTCGTATTAGCAGCAGCAGCGGAAGAAATGGTAGTAGTATTAGTAGTAGTAGTAGTAGTAGTAGCAGTAGTAGTACTAGTAGTGCTAGTAGAAGTAGTAGTATTAGTAGTGCAAAATGTTTATTTTGTAGAAGTTTAAGTATGAGAAGTAGTAATAGGTATATGAGAAGTGTTAGTAGAAGCAACAGCGGCCGATATAGTAATAGTAGTAGTAGCAGAAGTCAGAGTAGTTGCATTAATATTTGTTGTTGTTGTAGAATTAGTTGTAGTAGAGCATCAGTAGTAGTATTAGCTGTTTTTGTTGTTTTTGAAATAGTTTTGGTATTAGAAGTAGTAAAAGAAATAACAGTAGTCGTATTAGCAGCAGCAGCGGAAGTAATTATAGTAGTAGTAGTAGTAGTAGTAGTAGTAGTAGTAGTAGCAGTAGTAGTAGTGGTACTATGTGTTCATTTTGTAGAAGGTTAAGTATTAGAAGTAGTAAAAGAAATAACAGTAGTGGTAGGACATGTAGCAGCAGCAGCGGAAGAAATAGTAGTAGTAGTAGTAGCAGTAGTAATTGCTGATGTTGTAATTGAAATAGTAGTAGAAGTGTTAGAAGAAATAACTGTAGAAGCAGCAGCAGCGGTAGTAGCAGTAGTAGTATTAATATAAGTAGTAGAAAGAGTTGTAGTAGCAGCAAAAGCAGCAGCAGCAGAAGCAGTATTAGGAGAAGTATTAATATGCATAGTTGTAGTAATAGAAGCAGCAGCCGTAGTAATAGTAGTAGTAATAATAGTAGTTGTTATATTATAAGTTATAGAAATAACAGTAGTCGTAGTAGCGGAAGTAATAATAATAGTAGTAGAAGTAATAGAAATAGTTGTAGTAGCAGCGGCAGTAGTTGTAGTTTAAGTAGAAGTTTTTGCAGCGACAGTAACAATAATAATAATAATTTTAGCAGTAGTTGTAGTAGTGGTAGTAATAGTAGTAGTAGTAGTAGAATCAGTTGTAGTGTAGTAGTATTAGTATAAGTAGTAGTAGTAGTAGTAGTAGTAGTAATAGTGGTAGTAATAGTAGTAGTAGTGGTAGTAATAGTAGTAGTAGTAGTAGAATCAGTTGTAGTGTAGAAGTATTGGTATAAGTAATAGTAGTAGTAGTAGTAGTAGTAGAAGCAGCAGTTGTTGTAGTAGTAATAGTAGTAGTAGTAGTAGCAGCAGTTGTAGTAGTATTAGTATTAGTAGTAGTTGTAGTAGTAGTAGTAGTAGTAGCAGTAGCAGTTGTAGTGTAGTAGTAGAAGTGGTAGTGGTAGTGGTAGTAAACAGTAGCTATAATACCAGTAGTGGTAGTAGAATTTGAGGAAATGTAGTAGAAATAGTTGTAGTACCAGCAGCAGTAGTTGTAGTTTTAATAAAATTATTTGCAGCGACAGTAACAATACCAATAATAATTTTAGCAGTAGTTGTAGTAGTGGAAGCAGTAGTAGAAGTAGCAGTTTTAGTGTTGTAGCAGTAGCAGTTGCAGTTGTAGTGTAGTAGTAGTAGTTATAGTAGTAGTGGTGGTATTAGCAGTAGACGTAGTAGTAGTAGTAGTAGTAGTAGTAGTAGCAGCAGCAGTTGTAGTAGTAGTAGCAGTAGTATCAGTATTAGTAGTAGTAGTATCAGCAGTAGTAGTAGAAGCAGCAGTTGTAGTAGTAGTAGCAGTAGTAGCAGTATGATTATTATTAGTAGTAGTAGTTGTAGTAGTAGTAGTAGTATTAGTAGCAGCAGCAGCAGTAGTCGTAGTAGCAGCAACAGTAAATAAATAGCAGTAGTAGTACCAGTAGTAATAGTAGTAGATATAGTTGTAGCAGAAGCAGCAGAAGCAGCAGAAGTAGATATGATAGTAAATGTAGTAGTAGTAAAAGTAGCAGTAGTAGTAGTAGAAGTTTTAGTATTAGAAGAAGTAATAGAAATAACAGAAGTCGTAGAAGAGAAAGTAATACTAGTAGTAGTCTTGGAAGTAGAAGTAGTTATAATAGCAATAGTAGCAGTTGAAGCAGCAGCAGCAGTAGCAACAGCAGTAGTATGAGTAGCAATATTAGTAGAAGCAGTAGTAGAAGACATAGTTTCAGAAGCAGCAGTGTAGTAGTAATTGTAGTAATAATAATAGTCATAGTAAAATTAGTATAAGTAGTAGAAGCAGTAGTAGCAGTAGCAGTACTAGCACTAGAAGTCGTATTTGTAGTATTTATAGTAGTAGTTGGGGGCGTAGCGTAAAAAATATGGATGTTACTGAAGGTGAAGGTGTTTGGGAAATAGTTTAGAAATAGAAGTATAAATAGTTGCTTCTGTTGACATTTCAATTTAAACAAAATATTTACATGTGTTTTGATTGCAAATATTACTCAGCAGAGTAACTGAGAATGCCAAGCTACGCGCCTGGTATCATTATTATTAATACTAATTATAGTTATAATAATAATAATAATAGTAATGTTAGTAGTGGTAGTAGAAATAGTAGATGTAATAGTAGTAGTAGTAGTAGCAGCAGCATTAATAGTTGATGTTGTAGTAGTAGATTAAGTTTTAGTAGCAGTATTGGTGGTAGTAGATGCTGTATTTGGTGTTTTTGAAGTAGTTTTAGTATTAAAAACAGCTGTAGTATTAGCAGCAGCAGCGGAAGTAGTAGTAGTAGTAGTAGTAGTAGTATATGTCCTTTTTGTAGAAGTTTTAGTATAAGAAGTAGTAATAGAAATAACAGTAGTGGTAGAAGCAGCGCAGCAGCGAAAGAAATAGTAGTAGTAGTGGTAGCAGTAGTAATTGCTGTTGTTGTTATTGTAATAGTAGTAGTAGTATTAGTAGTAGTAGTAGTAGCAGCAGCAGTATAAGTAACAGTAGTACTAGTAGTAGTCATAGTAAAATAAGTAGAAGTAGTAGTAGTAGTAGTATAAGTAGCAGTTGTATCAGTAGCAGTAGTATTTGTAGTATTTATAATAATAATAATAATAATAATAATAATAATAATAATAATTATAGTAATAGTAATATTAGTAGAAGTAGTGGAAGATGTATATTGTTTTTTCTAGACCAGGAAAAGGGACAGGGAGCAAGAAAAAGGGGCAGGGAGCAATGTTTGCTCGCGACTGGCATATTCATTGTCAAACTTTTTCTTTGGTGGTCTCTTTTAATGTAGGGTTATCGCCCCTTTACATTATGCATGTGTAAATCACAAGTATTAGAGTTTGAATCAGATAGGTAGTAGTGATAGAAATTCAGGGAGAAGTGAATATTTCTCTATCAGTATGACCAACTTATTATGTTGTATTTAGTCTTTGTTCTTTATTGAATAACTATCGTTTCTGCTCTATTCAGACTCAGTGGCAGTGTGGGAGCAGGAGTTAGTTTAAAACATTATTTTAAACATCGCCCTTTTTTTGTAATGATTGCTAACTGTCATAACATACTATAATGACAATGTCAAGCCTCCAAAGCTATTCAATCCATCCAAGAGAACTTTGCAATATGATAAATAAATGCAATCTATGATAGCACTGAAATACCTAGAAAATTGTAACTAGTCAACTATATTTCAAATATTTAAAAAGCCCACATAATTTATGTTAATTGTTGTTTTCAATACTGTATATAAATCATGATACGTCTGTCAAAAGAAAATAATACGCTGAATATACACAACCAGTAAGCAATAAGTTAAAATTAAATTACTATAGTACCCCACTCACATTTTCTTTGCCTTTAATTCGATTTTAATATCAATTGCAACGTTCACTTTTTCATAGAAGAAAATTTACATACATGTAGTTCCAATTATTGTAAATCTACATAATATATTCATGAGATTATATTCAAGGAGATAATATTTTTATTGCCGAAACCAAGAAAGTTATTTCACTTCTAAATTTTGAGGGATACCCGCGATTACGTCATCACCTATTTTTAGATCAAATCTCGGCTGATTTTGACCGGAGGGAAAATAAAGCTTGACGCCGATTAATCCGATAATTGATGTCTTAGTTGATTGTTAATAGGGATAGGGATCAAACTGACAAGCCAATACAGTGTGACCTTTAGCGATTTATGTAAACGGTATACCGAAAATTAAGACAAGTCTACATAGCTTTTCCAGACTGTCAGAGCGAAGTTGAATATGAGGACATTTTCGCTAGCTTGGAGACCCTGAATTCCTCTGTAATTTACCTTTCAAAGTAATAAAGTAAGCACAAACGCATATTCTCAGTAAACAGATCTGTAACAATTTGCGAAAAATAATTGTACATTAAAGTAGTAGTAATAGTTGTAGCCGTAGAAGTAGTATTTGTAGTACTAGAGTAGTAGTAGTAGTAGTAGTAGTAGTAATAGTTGTAGCCGTAGAAGTAGTATTTGTAGTAGTAGTAGTAGAAGTAGTAGAAGTAGTAGTAGTAGTATTAGTATTAATAATAGTTATAGTAATACTAATAATAATAGTATTGTAAGTAGTGGTAGTAGAAATAGTAGATTTAATAGTAGTACATTGTAGTAGTAGTTGTACTATTAGTAGTAATAGTATTAGTAAAAGTAGTAGTACCAATATAAGTATGTATCTTTATACATGCGTTTAGCAACATGTATTTTGAGTTCATTTTCCCTTTACTTTGGTTATCGGTCGTAAGAATGGACGTGTCGATTGATTATCAGACCGGCATTGTTATTGTAAAGGCCATACCGCAATGTTGTTATAGATTCTGCACATGTTTACACTTTCAAGAAGTCAATCTTAGTACAACCAAATTAATGTGAAGGGTTATACAATTGTAAAGTTCCAAGTGATAATAGCAAAATATGCCATCTATTTTAACATAATAAATCCATCCCGAATTACTATAATATTAGTGATAGTTATTCAGCAGAAATACCTGGATTCTATTTTGGGTCGACCAAATGTATTGTGTTATTGTTTCATATCTCACTGCTGTGTTATTATAAACAGTGAAAAGAACGCTTTCTTTAATCCGTTTATTTCAGCTTTGCTAATTATATACATATTATTTTTCTCTAAAATATCTTACAAACAAGAGGCCCAAGAGGGCCTTAGAACGCTCTACTGACTCATAGTGGCCGTAGCACTTTTTGTAAATTCCACAATATGTACCTTCTTTAGGGGGGTCGTCTTAACAACTTATGGATTAATATCCCACCACACCTATACTGAACAATGCTTTAAATTCCCATACCATTCAACTGTAAAAAATATAGTCCCATGTACAGCCCTTATACAACCCAGCCCTTTTCTAACCCTAACCTTAGCGATTTGTTATGAGCAGAAATAATTCAAATTTTAAAAAGATTTTTTTTGTACATATGGATGCAAAATTCCTATGTAAAAGTCACATTACAGGGCCCCAATATATCCCAGTCCCTTGATATGCAGAATATTAATTTCTTGCTGATGTAAGGATGATTTATATCAAATATGAACTAGTTTGACTGAAAGGTTATTGAGAGGAAATTTGCGAAAATTCCCAATTTTAACCTTATTGTCCCATCCACGCCCTGGCCTCTGATGGAAATTCAATCCTCCTTATTGAACAGCTACTAGACAATGCTTTATATCTCAAATTGAGCAACATATTTACCCAAATGGACAAAAAAATGAGAATCTTCCATTTTCCCATAGTATTCCTATGTAAAACTCGAAGACCCCTTACAGGGCCTGTATACATCCCAGTGTCTCTTGACCTGTACACACTAAAATCTTTTAATCATAGAAATAATTTATATCAAATATGAACAAGTTTGACTGACCGGTTGTTGAAAATAAGATTCATGACAATGTTCAGTTTTAATCATTTTGTGACCTCTTTTAGAATTCAATCCTTCGTATCGAGCAAAATCATATTTTTTATGACTAGAAGTTGCTTCATAAACTCAAAGTGAATAAAAAAAGTATAAAATAGAGAATTTTCCAATAGTATTCCTATATAAATCTCAAAGTCCCCTTACAGGGCCTATAAATGCAAGACACTTGATTTGTACAGACTTTAAACCCATACTTATTGGGATAATCCATATCAAATATGAATAAATTTGACTGACCGGTTGTTGAGAAGATTTTTGATTTTTTTTCTATTTTAACCCTTCTTTGACCCACCTTCGTCTCTTATGGAAAGTCAATTCTGCTTATTGAACCAAATCTTATTTCCTTTGATTAGATGATACTTCAGAACCTAAATAGATGAAAAAATCATTTCCATTTAAAAAAAAAATATATATTTATTATAATGACATGTGTCCCCTAATTGAACACTAGTTGGTTATCATTACTACATAAACATTTTGAAATCTGTTGGGCCGTTCATGAGAAGAACATGTGTCCCATAATTGAACCCTCGGGGCGGGGTCATTTTTAACCCTAGGGACACCATTTGAACAAAGCTAACAAAACTGTAGTTGGTTATCATTACTACATAAACATTTTGAAAATCTGTCGGGCCGATCATGAGAAGAAGATTTTTGTAAGTTTTGGACTATTTTTAGTAACGGCGGCCATCTTGAATTTTAGATCGAATGTAATGTATTATATATATGTCGTATGTCTCTGTAAGAAGTGTTTAATAAAAGCATGTTTCATCTTAAAACAGAAAATAAAAAAGACAATCGTCGACAATCGTCGAAGATCATCGCTAGATCACTGTTTACCCCCGAAACAAAAGTAAATATTAGACATCAGAACCATAAATAATTAATTGTCATTGATATTTAGTATGAGTATATGTTACTGCTACTACTCCTACTACTGCTACATACAACTACTACTACTGCTACTACTACTACTACTACTACTACTACTACTACTACTACTGCTCGGGCTGCTGCTGCTGCTGCTACTACTACTACTACTACTACTACAACTACTACTGCTACTGTTCGAGCTGCTGCTGCTGCTGCTACTACTACTACTACTACTACTACTGCTACTGCTACTGCTACAGCTCGGGCAGCTGCTGCTGCTTTAACTACTACTACTACTACTACTGCTACTGCTCGGGCAGCTGCTGCTGCTACAACAACAACTACTACTACTGCTACAACTCGGGCAGCTGCTACTGCTACAGCTCGGGCTGCTGCTACAACTACTACTACTACTACTGCTACTGCTCGGGCTGCTGCTGCTGCTTCTACTACTACTACTACTACTACTACTACTACTACTACTACTACTACTAAAACTACAACAACTACTACTACTACTGCTACTGCTGCTGCTTGGGCTGCTGCTGCTGCGTCTACTACTACTACTACTACTACTGCTACTACTACTAAAACTACAACTACTACTACTACTACTCCTACTACTACTACAACTACTACTGCTACTGCTGCTGCTGCTGCTGCTACTGCTACTACTACAACTACAACTACAGCTACTGCTGCTACTGCTGCTGCTGCTGCTGCTACTACAACTACAACTACAACTTTCAACTACAACTACAACAACTACTACTACTACTGCTGCTGCTGCTGTTCGGGCTGCTGCTGCTGCTGCTACTACTACAACTACAACTACTACTACTAGTAGTAGTACTTGTACTGCTGCCACTGCTACTACTTCTATTTGTAGTACTGCTACTGCTACTGTAACTGCTACTACTACTACTCCTAGTACTGCTACTGCTACTGCTACTACTTCTACTACTACTTCTATAAATCCTACTCTACTACTACTACTACAATTACTACAACTAGTAGTACTGCTACTTCTACTACTCTTCTATTATTACTACTACTACTACTACTACTACTACTACTACTACTACTACTACTACTACTACTAATCTACTAGTACTACAACTACTACTAATACTAATACTGCTACTACTACCGTAACTGTTTCTGCTGCTACTACTACTCTACTAGTACTACTACTACTAGTACTACTACTACTAGTAGTACTGCTACTGCTACTTCTGCTACTACTACTTATACTACTGCTACTACTGCTACTACTTCTGCTACTGCTACTACTACTACAACTACTGATACTGCTACTCTACTAGTACTACTACTACTACTACTACTACTAGTACTGCTACTGCTACTACTACTGCTACTGCTACTACTACTAGTAGTAGTACTGCTACTGCTACTACTGCTACTACTACAACTACTACTACTACTGCTACTCCTACTCCTACTCCTACTGCTACTACTAATACTGCTACTGCTTCTGCTGCTGCTGCTACTGCTACTGCTTCTGCTACTGCTACTATACTACTACTACTACTACTACTATGTCAAATCAAATGATCATCATTGTAATATTTACTTAAAAGTTATTTGTCAGAAAAGTAATAATTGACGAGTTTTTATATTGTGTGTCTTTTTATGATTTGTTAATATTTTGTGATGCACACATTACACAATGAAAAGTCTTATGATGACTGTGAATTTGATTAATTCTTTACTTACTCGGAAACATCTCTACGAGGATTAGAACAACCACTATGTCAAACTACCGTCACATTTAATAAATGTTCGCACATAGTCGTAAAGCTGTTACTACCACATGTTGTTGATGCTTAATCTGTAGATGTATTCAAAATCAAACAAGACCACCATTGGGATTGGGAGACTCCATATCAGTAATGAATCTACAAGATGTGCTGTCTACCGGCAAAATGTCTTACGTTTAAAATAGTTGTAACTGACTAAATGTATACGAAATCTGTCACCAGACTATGGGAAAAGTTATGAAAACAATAGATGTACAGTGTTTTAAGTTTACCACATCACAGTGGGTTTAAAAAGGACCATAAGGCCCTTCTTTTTAAATCCGAAATCATCATACAGATATAAAAGACAATGTATTCAAAATACCATAAACTCGATACATAATATCTTCAATTTTAATACATGATATCGCCAACTCGAATATGTGATATCACCAACTTTAATACGTGAATGTATCGAATCGAATATGTGATATCCCAAACTTTAATATGTGATATCATCAACTTTAATTCGTTATATCAACAGTATGTATACGTGATATCACCAGCTCAAATATGTGATATCGCAAACTTTGATACATGATATTTCCAACTTTAATACATTATACCACAAATTTTAATACGTGATATAACCAATTTGAATACGTGATATCACCAATTCGAATGCGTTAAGTCACCAACTCGTATATGTGATATTACCAACTTTAATACGTGAAATCTTCACCTCGAATATGTGATATTTCCAACTTCAATACGTGATATCGCAACTCTATTATATCATCAACTTGAATATTTTATATCACCAAGTTTGATATATTATGATACCTCCAACTTTAATACGTGATACCACCAACTTTAACACATGAAATCACCAACTTGTATATGTGATATCACCAAGTTTAGTACATGATACCACCAACTTTATTACGTGATATCACCACTTCGAATATGTGATATTACCAACTTGAATATGTGTTATCACAAACTCTAATAAATTATATCGTCAACTTGAATACGTGATATCACCAACTTCAATACGTGATATCACAAACTCTAATATATGATATCAGCAACTTGAATACGTGATATGACTAACTTTAATACATGATACCTCAAATTTTTGTACGTGATACCACTTACTCGTATATGTGATATCACAAAGTTAAGTGCATGATACCACCAGCTTTAATACGCGATATCACCACTTCGAATACGTGATATCACCAACTTCAATTCGTGATATCACAAACTATATTATATGGTATCATCAACTTGAATACGTGATATCACCAACTTTAATACATGATACCTCAAATTTTTGTACGTGATATCACCAACTTTAATACGCGATATCACCACTTCGAATATGTGATATCATTAACTTCAATACGTGATATTGCAAACTCTTATATATGATATCATCAACTTGAATATGTGATATCTCCAACTTTGATACATGATATAATTTACTCGAAAACGTGACATCACCTATTGAATATTTGATATCCCTTGTTCAAATATGTGACATTTCCAGTTCAAATACAAGGATAAAAAAAGGTATTTAAAAGTAAAGCGACACCTTATAAATGTTTTTTTGTATGTTGTAATATTAAAGCTATGATATAAATTGTAGCATCTTGCCCCCATAGGCAAACAATTAAGAAAAAGTATAAAATCAGTTGAAATGCATGTGGATTAATACTCATTGGTTATCCTTACAGATCATGCAAAGATTTGTTATACATACCTGAGGAAATCGAGAACATTCTTCGAGATGATGAGATGAAACAATTACAAGAAGATTGGAAGAAAGCCAATAACAAATTAAGGTGTATGTCAGAAGCACGACAGGTTGATTTGAATGACATTAATAACCAAACATCTGCCACCTTGGACACGATTAACGACTTTAGGTTGAAGATCAATAGCAGATTAGATGAACTGGAGAAGATAACAAGAGAAACGTTCCAATCAAAGCAGGAGAATATTCAAAGTAAAATAAAATCTGAAATTGAGTCTATGAATGGCATCGTGAAAGAGATGGAAGCGTGTCAACAGCAACTGCAGTCGGCAGTGAAAAATCGATCCCAACAGTTTGTATGCTTGAAAAAATGTCAAGAAAAAATTATTGAGTCGAAAAAAATCAGTAACGAGATAACTAAAAATCAAAATGTTTGTATTGAATTTCAGAAAGATGAAAGTATCATGAACCTGTTGGGTGGACTTAAATCACTGGGAGACATCACTGAGAAAACAAGTTGTAGATCGGTTCAGGTTCAGCAGCACAGTGAGCTGTATAAAGTAACAGGACGTCACGAGTATAACGCGAGTACATGGTTTGGTGATATATATGGTTCCTGTATACTGACAGACGGTACTTTACTACTGACATACTGCAACATGACGAAACTAGTGAGACTGGACAGTTCCACCTACAAAGTGATAGACGAGTGTGATATGCCTGTCTTGCCTAGAGCAGTATGTGAGATAAGTCCACACGAAGCCGGTGTAACATTGAACAACAACAACATACAGTTGGTATCTTTGGGAAGTAAGATGGCGCCAACTCGATCAATAAAGATGAGTCATTATTGTGAAGGGATTGCTGTCAGTAATGGGGAGATGTTCGTGTCAGACCAGGGTAAAAACGTCTATGTACATGACACATCCGGGACACTGCTGAGAACAATATGTATGGATCAATCAGGAGCAGATATTTTCTCTCGTACCAGACATATTACAGTGAGTGATGACGGCAGCGTAATTTATGTTGCCGATTATGACAAAGGTGTGATTGTTCTGGACAGGAATGGGAGAGTACTCTCGCGGTTTTGTGATCCCAAGTTGTCTGGTGCATGGGGAGTATGTACTGACAGGTGTGGTAATGTGTTTGTATGTGGTTATAAGTCTTACAATGTTGTACAGTTTGGACCGAGCGGAAATAAAATTGGCGTGATAGCAAAACAGTCAGATGGTATTTCACATCCTCTATCTGTGTGCTATGACAGGTCAACATCTAGAATGATTGTTACACATAACTACAGCAGCAGCATCAATGTTTTTGATTTGGTGTAAATGACAAAACACATTAGACCTGTAGGGTCAAGTTTCAGTGACAAAACCTTATCTTAAAATAGAATTACAAAAACGTGTATGTACGTAATATGAATGAAACAACATGCATGACATACATTACATAAAAACATAGCATTATATACATGAAATTGTAGAATTATATAATTCAAATATTAACATAATGAATTTATTTATACAAAAGTATTTTGATAGTTTTGATAATTTAGTTATAAAAGCAGTGTATATTCAATAATTTGTATTGATTATTTTTTTGTAACTTTGAGTATCTTTATTATGCACATTTATAATCAGATTATATTTTTCTATTATGTTGCCGGGCTGCTCGGCTAGCTCAGTCTGTAACGTGTCTGACTGCCAATCCGAGGTTAATGAGTTCGAATCCCCGCCCAGTCACAGTCTCTTTATAGACTGACGTTAAACTTGTATCCACGGTCATGAATATTCCACCTCTGAATATGTCGGAAAGTAGTCTGTGACTTGCAGAGATAAGGTGTGTCTTGTACTGGTGGTTAAACTGCCTGCCGGGGCGAGAAACGATGATTGGTTGAGCTGACCGCCGTTATATAACTGGAATATTGTTAAAACCCAAATAAACAAATAAACAATCCACATATCAATTTCAAATATTTACTTGTAAACTTAATATTAAAAATCGAATTTCACTTTTAAAATTCAGTAAGTTTTAAGTTGTTAATGCATATATTTCAATTTAAACATTTTTTATAAAAAATTATCATTTTATTAAAAACATAACACAAGTTAATGGTTAAAACAGGAAGCCAACAAATAAACTTTACCCTTGTATAGGTTGCTGTCCTTTGTAAGTATAATTATTTTCCATAATTAAATTATTCATTATATTTGTAACAGTTTGACATCAGTGGAATTCTTACACATTCATCTATTTGTTGCAGTTGTGTGATTCTTACATCTGTTAAATTCTTACACATGTTTTTGTTATAGTAACGTGATTCTTGCATCAGTTAAACTGTAACGGTGGTTTTAAGGTAGAGCGTCCGCCTCGCATACAAACTGTTGTGGGTTCGATCCCTGGCCGGATCATACCAAAGACTTGAATAAATGGTACTAGAAGCTTCCCCGTTTGTCTCTCAGTATTTAAAGGGTAGTTCTAGGACTGGTCGACCCAGTGTTCGAATACTGCGACTTAGTGGGGTATCCTACCATGTGTATGATGATACTCCAGTGTGGTAGCGCTTAGAATACTATCTCAAGTAGACACCGTATATGACTAAACAACTGTTGAAGGCGACAGTAAACATCATTTGAATTGTTACACTATAATTCGTTATGGGATTGGGATGTAATATATAAATCTTACATTTTGTATGATTGATACAGAATGTGATTCTTCTGTTACCAGATTAAACTTGGTGTTTCATATTTATAACTCTAACTAGTATTTTACATGTAAGCTTAGTCGACAAATTAATTGCATGATTGTATAGCTTATGTGACTAGTTTACTGTGTGTTATATGTAAGCTTATGCGACTAATTTACTGTGTGTTATATGTAAGCTAATGCGACTAGTTTACTGTGTGTTATATGTAAGCTTATGTGACTAGTTTACTGTATGTTATATGTAAACTGATGCAACGACTTTACTTTATGTTATATGTAAGCTTATGTGACTAGTTTACTATGTGTTATATGTAAGCTTATGTGACTAGTTTACTGTGTGTTATATGTAAGCTTATATGACTAGTTAAATGTGTGTTTTATGTAAACTTATGTGACTAGTTTACTGTATATGATATGTAAGCTGATCTGACTAGTTTACTAAAAGCTGATGTGACTAGTTTACTGTATGTTATATGTAAGCTTATGTAACTAGTTTGCTGTATGCTATATGTAAGTTGATGTGACTTATTTACTGTATGTTATATGTAAGCTTATGTGACTAGTTTACTGTATATTATATGTAAGTTATATGAAAAGTTAACTGTATGTTATATGTAAGCTGATGTGACTAGTTTACTGTATATTGTATATAAGTTTATGTGACTAGTTTACTGTATGTTATCTGTAAGCTTATGCGACTAGTTTACTGTGTGTTATATGTAAGCTTATATGACTAGTGTACTGTGTGTTATATGTAAGCGTATGCGACTAGTTTACTGTGTGTTATATGTAAGCTTATGTGACTAGTTTACTGTGTGTTATATGTAAGCTTATGTGACTAGTTTACTGTGTGTTATATGTAAGCGTATGTGACTAGTTTACTGTGTGTTATATTTAAGCGTATGCGACTAGTTTACTGTGTGTTATATGTAAGCGTATGTGACTAGTTTACTGTGTTTTATATGTAAGCGTATGCGACTAGTTTACTGTGTGTTATATGTAACTTTATGCGACTAGTTTACTGTATTTAATATGTTAGCTTTTGTATCTAGTTTACTATGTGTTATATGTAACCTTATGTGACTAGTTAACTGTGTGTTTTATGTAAGCTTATGTGACTAGTTTACTATATGTTATATGTAAGCTTATGTGACTAGTTTACTGTATGTTATATGTAAGCGTATGCGACTAGTTAACTGTGTGTTACATGTAAGCTTATGCAACTAGTGTACCGTGTGTTATATGTAAGCTTATGTGACTAGTTTATTATGTGTTATATGTAAGCTTATGTGACTAGCTTACTGTGTGTTATATGTAAGCTTATGCGACTAATTTACTGCGTGTTATATGTAAGCTTATGTAACTCGTTCACTGTATGTTATATGTAAGGTTATGTGACTAATTTACTATGTGTTATATGTAAGCTTATGCGACTAGTTTACTGTGTGTTATATGTAAGCTTATGCGACTTATTACTTACGTGATTATTTATCATCAGAAGCCTGTGTCCTACTTAAATAAAATATGTACACAAATAATAATTGAATTGTTAATTTGTTCTTTTAAAACATATATACATTTTAAATGCAATATGGAGTATCCAAAGAAGATGAAATGTACTGTTTGAGTTTTCGAACATATCCCTCCGCTTTATATCACTATTTGAATTTATTGATTGTCATTGATGTGAAATAACTTAATAATCTTATCATGTGCACGTGCGGGTAAAGTGTTTTGCTTAATGGCATAAGAAATGGCCTTTGTACGGAATCGACTCCGCGATGCTTTAATAAGGGTTGAAATGCTCTGAGCAAAGGCTCAAACTGAGTCAAAGGTTCATAACGAGTCAAAAACCCATTCTAAGTCAAAGGATAATACTGAGTCAAAGGTTCATACTGAGTCAATAGCCCATACTGGGTCAAATGATAATACTGAGTCAAAGGTGCATTCTGGGTCATAGATCATACTGAGTCAAATGCCCATATTTGATCAAAGGTCAAAACTGGGTCATAAATCATACTAAGTCAAATGCAAATATTAGATCAAAGGTCAATACTGGGCAAAGGCTGATACTGATTCAAAAGCCCATACTGAGTCAAAGGATAATACTGAGTCAAAGGCTCATACTGATTCAATAGCCCATACTGAGTCAAAGGCTAATACTGAGTCAATAGCCCATACTGAGTCAAAGGCTCATACTGATTCAAAAGCCCATACTGAGTCAAAGGCTCATACTGATTCAAAAGCCCAAACTGAGTCAATGGCTAATACTGAGTCAATAGCCCATACTGAGTCAAAGGCTTATACTGAGATAATAGCCTATACTGAACCAACGGCTCATACTGATTCAAAAGCCCATACTGAGTCAAAGGCTCGTACTGATTCAATAGCCCATACTGAGTCGAATGCTTATACTGAGTCAAAAGCCTATACTAAGTCAAAGGCTCATACTGATTCAAAGAATATTACTGAGCCAAAGGATATTTCTGAGTCAATGGCTGATATTTAGTTAAGGGCCCAGACAGGGTCAAAGGCCCATACTGAGCCAAAAGCTCATACTGAGTCAAAGGCTCATACTGATTCAAAAGTCCATACTGAGTCAAAGGCCCAAACTGATTCAAAAGCCTATACTGAGTCAAAGGATAATACTGAGTCAATGTCTGATATTTAGTTCAAGGCCCAGACAGGTTCAAATGCCCATACTGAGCCAAAAGCTCATCCTTCATCAAAGTTTCTACGGAGTCAAAAGCCCATTTTGAGTCAGGCCCATACTGTGTTAAATGCCCATACTGAATCAATTGTCCATACATACATACTTTGCTGAGGCAAAGAATCGTTCTGAGCCAAATGCCCATACTGATTCGAATGCCCATACTGAGTTAAAGACTCATTTTGAGTCAAATGCTCATACTGAGTCAATGACTCATACTTAGTCAAAGGGCCAGACAGGGTCAAAGGCCAAAACTGAGCCAAAAGCCCATCCTGAGTCAAAGGCTCATACTGAATTAAAGACCCATACTGAGTCAAAGGCTCATACTGAGTCAAAGGCTCATACCGAGTTAAGGGCCCATCCTGAGTCAAAAGCTCACACTGAATCAAATGCACAAACTGAGTTAAAGGCTCAGTCTGAGTCAAAGGCCCATCTTGGGTCAAAGGCTCATACTGAGTCAAAGGCCCATACTGAGTCAAAAGCCCATTTTGAGTCAAAGGCTCATACTGAGTCAAACGCCCATACTGGGTCAAAGGCTCATACCGAGCCAAAGGCCCATACATACTGAGTCAAAGGCCCATGCTTGGTCAAAGTCTCATACCGAGTCAAAGGCCCATACATACAGAGTAAAAAAATCAATAAAGATAAGTCATACTTGTGATTGGCTTGCCGTCAGTAATGGGGAGATGTTCGTGTCAGATAGGGGTAACAACGTCTGTGTACATGACACATCCGGGACACTGCTGAGAATAATATGTAAGGATCAATCAGGAGCAGATATTTTCTCTTGTATCAGTCATATAACAGTGAGTGATGACGGCAGCAAAATTTATGTTGCCGATTGTTACAAAGGTGTGATTGTTCTGGGCAGGAAAGGGAGCGTACTCTCGCGGTTTTGTGATCCCGAGTTGTCTGATGCACTGGGAGAATGTACTGACAGGTGTGGTTATGTCTTTGTATGTGGTCGTACATCTAACAATGTTGTACAGATTAGACCTAGCGGAGATAAAGTTGGTGTGATAGCTAAACAGTCAGATGATATTTCATGTCCTCTATCAGTGGGTTATGATAGGTCAACATCTAGAAATGATAGTTACCAATAACAGCACTAAAATCAATGTTTTCGACCTGGTTTAAACAAACAAAAAATAAAAACATTAAATATTCGTGATCCGTGAGATAAGAATTATAAATGGATTTATTCATTTTAAGCACGTGATAAAAACTTGTGTAATAGTAAAACAGGCAGATGTTATTTCAGCTTCGCCATCAGTGTATTACGATAGGTCAACATCTAGAATGATAGTTACTAACCAAAACATTTATAACATCAAGGTTTTTTATTTAATTTAAACGTATTTGGTTCACGAGATACGAAATTAAGAATCTGCGAACATACTGGGGTATCTTAATCTTTTGTATCATGTAGAAATATAATTTTCAGAAATACGGAAGAGTAAAAAATACAATTTTACATAATTACTGTAATCACTTTGTGTCCATGGAGAAACTTGTTTATCATAGATTTCAGTTTTTCTATATACATGTATTAGTAGTCTAAAGTTGTATATTATTTTATTTTTTTGATTGGGTTTTACGCCATTTCCTACACATAGCCGGGTATATATAGCATATCCAGTTTTATTAATGGATCAAGACCCAAGCATGAACCCGAAGAGAACCACTGACTTTCCGTTTTTCCGTAAGTAACTGGAAAACTTTCTCACGTATTTGATTGGACCAAGCCCGGCTAAAACACATGACCTCAAAGGTAAGAGGTCGTTAGACAAAGCTCCTTAGAACACGTGATCACTGAGGTGAGGCTAAAGTCATTTTATGTGAAATAACGTGTAGACCTATTTCTGTGGGATTATCTTTGAAATATATTTATTTCATGTACATAACGAAGTTGAGAAACACATACATGATAATTTAAGATTTTCCTAAAAGGGCACACGGCCATTTTACATTTAGTCAGTTTACTTATGTTCGAGGAACACACCAATCTCCGCATGAATGTATTGCCAATATAATATTTTATTATCAAATAATTATTATAGGAATCGGCTTTGTTAAGAATGATTGATATATGTAGCTTTGTTTGCAAGACTAGTGTGGCACGTTAGATTCGAAATTGATTTAATACAATGTTTAATTGATAAAGTTTCCTTGGTATAGTGCAGATATATGTTCCCTTGAAATATTGTAGATATATATTTTCTTGGAATATTGTTGATATGCGTGTCCTTTTAATATTGTAGATATACGTGTCCTTGAAATGTTGTAGATATACGTGTCCTTGGAATATTGTAAATATATGTGTCCTTGACATATTGTAGATATACGTGTCCTTAAAATGTTGTAGTTTTATTGTAGTATAAGTTTTATTTTTGCATCGTCTAGATATATTAATTTTGTATTTACATCATGTAGAAATATAAATTTTATATGTGCATCGTGTATATATATATGTTTATTATTTGCTTAATGTAGATATATAACTTTTATATATGGATCATGTAGATATACAAGTTTTATATTTGCATCGTGTAGAAAAATAAGTTTTGTATTTACAAAAAGTAGATTTATAAGTTTAATTGGCACCATTAGATATATAAGTTTCATATTTGCGTCATGTAGATAAGTTTTATATTTGCAGTCTGTCGAAATATGAGTTTTATATTTGCATCCCTTTTATACATAAGTTGCATCCTGTAGATATATAAATCTTAATTTGCACCATGTAGATATATAAGTTTTATATATGTACAATGTTCATATGTACGTTTTATATTTGCACCATGTTCATATATAAGTTTTATCTTTGCATCATGTAGATATAATAGTTTTATATTTGCACCATGTATATATAATATGTTTTTATGTGCACCATCTAGATATATATATGGTTTATATTTGCTCCATGTAGATATATAGGTTTTATATTTGCATCATGTAGATATATAAGTTTTATATTTGCCTCGTGTAGATATATAAATTTATATGTGCATCATGTTCATATATAAGTTTTATATTTTCGACATATAGATATACAAGTTTTATTTTTGCATCATGTAGATATACAAGTTTCATATTTGTCTCGTGTAGATATATAAGTTCTATATTTGTATCATGTTGATATATAAGTTTTATATTTGCAACATATAGATATATAAGTTTCATATTTGTCTCGTGTAGATATATAAGTTCTATATTTGTATCATGTAGATATATAAGTTTTATATTTATATTATGTTGATATATAAGGTTTATATTTGCAACATGTAGATATATAAGTTTCATATTTGTTTCGTGTAGATATATAAGTTTCATATTTGTTTCGTGTAGATATATAAGTTTCATAATTGCATGGTGTAGATATATAAGTTTTATATGTGCATCATGTAGATATATAACTTTTATATTCACATCATGAAGAAATATACGTTTTACATTTACATTATGTAGATATATAATGTATAGGTCTTTATTATGCTATATATAGAAATATGAAATATATACTGCCATTAGCCACGGTGGGGTTAATACGAAAGGTGTTTAGTGTAAATGTTTTAACTAATTTAAGTTTTTACAACTTAGACAAATCATGCCCGAAGTCTTCTTGGATAGAACTAAATAACAGTACTAAGCATAAGCGGAAACTGTGTCTTGCTCAAGCACACCGCACACTGCTGAGGCTGAGGATCGAACCCACGGCCCTCCGATCATTGGTTCGGTGCTTTATCACTGTTTGATAGGTACTGTTGGAAAAGTATTGCTATCGACTCTGTATTGTATGCAGAATATTATTTATACAGATACACAAAATAAATATAAAACACACCACTTCGTTTTCTAAATCCCAATGAATTGCCTTCTTAATTAACATATCAAAAATCGAACTAAGTTTTCCAATTCCCCGAACCTACAATTTCGAATTAACACAAGCAGCGAGCCTTCCCTCAGGCCTTTGAGGCCTTTGATTTCAAATAGCGATATGCGATCGGACGTTGGTTGACACATACAAATGATGTTGTCAGTATGCAAACCCCTAATACGACATTTTTGCATAACTATACTATTATGTTGAAACAATAAACGGAATTCTCTACTGGAATTTTACTATTTATATTCATATATTAAAACTGAAAGCAAAAATTAATGGCAGCGGTGGGATTCGAACCCACGCCTCCGAAGAGACTGGTGCCTATAACCAGCGCCTTAGACCACGCTACCGACCAAATATTCAATTGATATAACGATATCTAATTCGTATGATACGTTGGTATTGTGGTATTGATAGTATATTGTGACATTTATGAAAAGGAAAAAGGCAGTCCTTTCTATTTACCATACAATTGATCAATTGATTGATTGATTGATTGAATATTTAGAGTAATTTTTATGCCATCGATCAGTTAACCTAACCACTGTTTCCTTGGATTAACCAGTACTCGAGCACACCCCATCTCCGCAAGTAACTGATAACTTTCCCACTTGAATCTGCGGTGAGAGGCGAAATGATAATGAGACACAATGTCGTATATGAATCATCACGGAGACTGTTGCCGGGCAGGGATTCGAACTCACGACCCCTTGATTGATAGTCAGACGCGTTACCGACTGAGCTAATCGGGCCAAAAATCCAACAAACAACAGACACTGTTTTTGCGATTTGCGAGACGCATTTATATAGAGTGACAACATACGTTAACTAGACGTCGTATATACATATATACAATCAGGTGCATAAAACATGATACACATATGTTAAAGAACAATCTTTGAAATACATTGCACATTTTAAATGACAGTCATAAAAGATTTTCAAAACGTGGTCGACTCGCCCAGGAAAAAAACAAAGACGGTAGACTCTGAAAACCTGTGCCCGTTTATCAAATGTCTTTTACCACTGAATGTCGAGCATCATTCTTGAAAATCTTTTATGAACAATACGCCTGCATATCCAGTATGTTCAGAATAACTTTTTTTAATAAACGACATTGATCACATTGATGTTTCATATTGTTATGTAAATGAAATACATGTAACAATTATATTTCTCTGTAATTTCGAGCATTGAATTTAATTTTTTCCGATGTCGTCGCTCAGAGTGAATCGCTAGAACCGCCAAAAATCTATATTTATATTTAATCTCGAATCACTCGAGCGTTCAAAACAGGTTTTGTATAACAATAACGACAGGACAAAGGTACTCCGCTATACGATGTAACGCGGAGTTCAATAAGTAATGGTTAGCGATGGTGCTTTTGATGAGGACAAACGCATGGGAAATATATTTAAAAACAATCACTGTTAACAACGACGTCTCTTCAATAACATTTTTGTTTATTCATTGGTAAATAAAGTTCAATTTTCAATATTCTAAAATTGGCTTTAAACATTTTTGACCAGTAAAAACTCATTGACCCTGTTTTCAAAAAGGATATCTATTTAGCCATGATGCTAAACTTTTATATTGAAAATGTTAGCCTTAAATAGATTTCCCGTTTAAACTTGCAATATGTATTGTAACGTATTAAATGAGTCACATTGTTTCATTTTGAATTATTCAGTTTGATCCGTCATACAAGTTTACATGTTGTAAAAATTGTTTCATCTAAGAAAAAGTCCGAAGGACGATGTGATGGTCGTGAAGCAGTATTTAAGTGCTGTCTATTTTTAGCATGGGGATTTCGTTTCAAGTTTAGGCATACCACTCCACATCGATTTTGTCACGTTTCGTTGGATTTGATATACGAAATAATTCAGATTTTATTTATTTATGTTAATGACCTGCTTTTTATCCATTTAATTTTTTTAAAGATATTTATAGCGGTTACCTACAGTACTGATAAATATAAACATATTTGACCATAGCTATGGTTATTTGTGGTCAAAATTGGCGAGATTTTTGGGGAAAATGTATCAGGAAATAATGAGGTGTAAATATGCAGGAGTATTTTGCCATTCTTGATTTATACTGATAGAAAGTGTTGCCTTGAACTATCAATCGGACAACTCTACCCCTCGAACAGTTGTTGTAGTTGTTGTATGGTGTTTAGCGTCGCTTTCAACAAATTTTCAGTCATATCGCGACGGTATCTACTTGAGACAGTAGTCTGAGCGCTGTCACACTGGAGTATCATGCCGCAGACACATGTTATGAGTTATGTTTTAGTATCATTTTTAAAGTATTTGGTTATGTTTTAGTATCATTTTTAAAGTATTTGGTATGACCCGTTCGGGGATCGAACCAACGACCTTCCGCATGCGAGGCGGACGCTCTACCACTAGACCATGCTGCGGTCTCCCATCGAACAGACAAAGTATAACATTACAGCGGCTATATACGAACAACAAGGTTGACAACAATACAAAATAGCAATTTCCGCAAGAAAACATCCTCAGCTGATGACGAAAAAAACAACAAATGGGAAAACACGTCTTACATTACATATATGATATTATTAGATTGGCAAATGTATCTCATTGCACGTCAAAGTATTTCATTGAAACTGAAAACTAAAAAAAGAAATGAAATTTCGCAACGTTTTTGCGAATCAAAGCAAACTGTATGTTACAAGTTATAAGAATATGATATTTCACCGATAAATATAAATTACTTATTTAATTTAATAAGCCCCCACTATTTATCATAACGATTTTCACAGACACATTCAGATATATATGAAAAATAAGTGTTTTTACTGTCTAAGTTGTGAGCATCAATATCTAATCAAATGTTTATCCAAATGCTTTTGATTGATAACAAAAATAAAATCAGAAGGGAAACAACTTCATGTAAAATATGTAAGGAACATTTGCAAAGTATATGCCCCTTAAGCCTTTGATTATTGCATGCAGAACATTATAATCAGCGTACTTTTCTGTAACTCAATTCTAAACGAAACTGATGTGACTGTACACATTTGTCATATCGTTATTATATTGTGGGTTTTATTGAATTTTTTCTGACCTTAATTAGCATAAAAGAAGAATATTTATCTTAACTGAAGCGTTCAAAATGTATAAAGCACATAAATATTCGTGTGGCGTATATGAATGACACCAATCGGTTTAATCTTTAATTCAAACAGGTTCTATTCACAATGTATTCATTTTAGGTAAATAGACTAAATATATATTAATTTTGACAATGACAATTCTGTATTGTCTTTGTCATTGTCAGATCATTTTATCTAAATGATATACTGTAATTTGACCAGTTCACCTTCTTCATTGACTTGAGTAACATGGCTAACGGGTATATGTTTACAAGGTAGTCTCCTTTACACAGAACACCGGGAGTCACGAAACTTCGGTTTTGATTGAATATTTAGTGCAATTTTTATGCCATCAAGGGCTAATAGACGATTAGTTAACCTAACCACTGTTTCCTGGGATCCTGAAAGGTTAACTAGTACTCAAGCACAACCCCTGATGTCTCCGCAAGTAACTTATAATTGATCCCAATTGAATCAGCGGTGATTGACGAATGATAATGAGACACAATTTCGTAAATCAAACGTCACGGAGATTCTTGCCGTGCAGGGATTAGAACGCACGACCCCTGAATTGATAATCAGAAGCGTTACCGACTGAGCTAATCGGGCCCGATCGGAATGGCATCGGTAACTGTAGTAAAACAGCGAAGGTAAGTGCGCAGGATATATAGCTGTAGTAAAACAGCGAAGGTAATTGCGCAGTATAGTATATAGCTGTAGTAAAACAGCGAAGGTAAGTGCGCAGTATAATATATAGCTGTAGTAAAACAGCGAAGGTAAGTGTGCAGTATAGTATATAGCTGTAGTAAAACAGCGAAGGTAAGTGCGCAGTATAGTATATAGCTGTAGAAAAACAGCGAAGGTAAGTGCGCAGTATAGTATATAGCTGTAGTAAAACAGCGAAGGTAAGTGCGCAGTATAGTATTTAGTTGTAGTAAAACAGCGAAGGTAAGTGCGCAGTATAGTATATAGTTGTAGTAAAACAGCGAAGGTAAGTGCGCAGTATAGTATATAGCTGTAGTAAAACAGCGAAGGTAAGTGCGCAGTATAGTATATAGTTGTAGTAAAACAGCGAAGGTAAGTGTGCAGTATAGTATATAGTTGTAGTAAAACAGCGAATATAGTTGAAGTTAAACAGCGAAGGTAAGTGCACAGTATAGTATATAGTTGTAGTAAAACAGCGAAGGTAAGTGCGCAGTATATATAGCTGTAGTAAAACAGCGAAGGTAAGTGCGCAGTATAGTATATAGCTGTAGTAAAACAGCGAAGGTAAGTGCACATTATAGTATATAGTTGTTGTAAAACAGCGAAGGTAAGTGCGCAGTATAGTATATAGCTGTAGTAAAACAGCGAAGGTAAGTGCTGTAGTAAAACAGCGAAGGTAAGTGCGCAGTATAGTATATAGCTGTAGTAAAACAGCGAAGGTAAGTGCGCAGTATAGTATATAGCTGTAGTAAAACAGCGAAGGTAAGTGCGCAGTATAGTATATAGCTGTAGTAAGGTAAGTGCGCAGTATAGTATATAGTTGTAGTAAAACAGCAAAGGTAAGTGTGCAGTATAGTGTATATTTGTAGTAAAACTGCAAAGGTAAGGGGTTTGTGTTTAGAAATTATCTATTTGATTGATGGAGTTTAAACATATCCATATTCATTCTCCTCAGTGTATTAATTAACAGGTGTCCACAAGATGATTTATTGCACGGAAATGACGCATCGTTATTGTTCATATAAATTTGATATCTTTAATTACTGTACTGAACAAAAAGTCTACGGTAGCCTCTCAATATTGGCAACTAGAAAACTACTTGATTTGCTAAGTTATGGCGTGTGCGACAGATTCAAATACATGTGATTATGCAATGGCGATTCTTGAGCAAAACAGGTATAGGTAATGGGAAGATGAAAACTTAATTACTGTGTTTCGGAATCAATACTTACAACGAAACGACAAAACTATGATAGTGAAAAGTCCAAATAACGAAACACAATAATGAAAAGTCTAAAATATGATGGTGAAAAGTCGAAAATACGATGGTGAAAAGTCAAAACAACGATTGGGCGTAGTTTCGACTTTTCACAATCGTTGTTTCAACTTTTCACCATCGTTGTTTCGAATTTTCACCATCGTAGGTCCGTTGTTACGACATATTTGATTAAATAAATATGCCACGATGACCCTTACGGGATATCGTATATTACCGTGTGCGCATCAATACCGCATTCGTTAAATATTACTCGTCTTGTTAATGGACCTCTATCTCAACATTCTGAATTCTATGAAAATAATTGATAAGTTGTTATGATGCGCAAAAAATGGTATTTTTTCAGGTTTCTTTCATTTCTTAGCCGATTCTAAGTACCTATATACACCCCCCCACCCCCACCGAGATAAAGCCCACCAACATAAGGGTGTTGGTCTGTGTACTTTCGAATATAGGCTAGGATTGTCGATAAACGATACGAACATAATCTAACCAAATAACTTAAATGAGAAGTCTCTTTTAAAAAATACGTATTTCGATCGAAGTTCTTTGTTTTGTACGTTTTACAAAGCAGTCAATAAGGGGATTATAGAAATAACTTCGCAGTAATATCAACACTTTTAATTTTATTAATAATATTTGTTATTATCAAAATAATTGGAAGTTTAATAGGTACTTTTAAATTCATCGATAAGAAATTGAATCAATACGTGAACAATCATTGCACACTCGGTAAAAAAAGTTAATTATAAAATGAAAACTATAATCTAACGACTATGTTTTATATATCATATTAATAAACAGAAATTCAGTCTAAATAAACAGGGAAAATCCATTCATTAGTTCATTAGTAAACTTATGAACAAGTTTATAGGGGTCTTCGGTCAAAAATGGCTAAAATACAGATAAATACAATAATTGACAATTCAATAACTTAAAAACAATTCCGCACTGGCAAGCTCTACCTGAAGCGAAATGACACGTTTTCAAGCACAATCACGTGTTCTGCATGCCTTTTATCCATTACAATAAACAATTTAGTTGCATGAATGTATTCATTGTTTGGCTATGGCGAATACAAGACAACATCGTCCACTGAGAATGCTCTTCGATGAAGATCGAGCGCGTGCTTTAGGTGAGACAGACGCCGGGATGCTGCCACAGGCATTTGCGCACCACTTTAATGTTAACCATAGTACTATCGTACGAGATAACCAGCGTTTTCAGACGACGGGGACAGTTTCTGACAGACTCAGTCGGGGCGACCAAGAGTGAATACATAGCGCGAGGACCGCCTTAACGGCGTATCAATTACTAGCAGACGTACAAACAATAAGGAACCGTGTTCAAAATGCTGGATTAAGGTCAAGAGCTCTGTCGAAGAAATATTATCTTTCTCCCCGCCCCATAGCCATGAGACTGCAGTTTTGCAGAGCTCACAGTCGATGGAACAGGCGCCAATGGTCACGAGTGTCCTTTTCAGATGAATGTGTATGGCGCAGACGAGGAGAGACGACGCACTTGGAGCCTACTGTTGTGCCAGTTACTGCGAACAACTCGGGAAATGTAATGGCCTGGGCTGGAATAGGCACAAATAATAGGACTGACCTTGTTACTGTGCTGGGCAATATGAACAGCCGTCGCTACATTGACGAAATTTTAAGGTCACACGTTGTACTATATATGCAGCAAATGGGAATGCAACAAAGAAAGATATTGCGACACCACATCGTACACTAAACAAGAATTTCTAACAGAAAATGGTATTCAAGAAATAGATTGGCTGCCAATGGAGTCTAATCTGGCGTGTTTTGAATATTGTTGGCCGTGCTGTATACAAACGCATCGACCAACACACAAGGTGTGTGAACAGCTATTCTTCGGCAACAGTGTGCATTGATTTCTCAACGGAAGATTCGCCGTCTAGTGACTTCAATAAGACGTTTTACCGAATGTGTTGCACATCGAGATTACTAATACATTAATGGAATTTTATTCTTTTTTCGTCTGTTAAGTTTAATTTTTTGTTAATCTATATTTATAAAACATATCAGTATGAAATACAATTTTCAATATATAACGCAAATAACCTAATTTTACAGAACTTATTTTTACAGAGTATAAATTATATCAACTGTTACATAAAGAAATAGATTTGCATCCTGTAGAAAACGGAACACATAACCATATATTCTATATCGGTGTATAGTACATGTTAATATCAATTAAATTAACAATTAAGATCCCTTTGAGGAATATTGACGATATACCGACAGTAAACGTCTGTCACATAGAAATTCAATTCAAATGTGTGTGTAGTGAATGTTGGTTTAAATCAATGTTATATGTGTCATTATACAATAAAATACGTATTTGCAGTATTCATTCGTCGGTGTGAGATTATAATTTATGGGAAACAATCAAATAGTCTAAGATCGTTTTGGTAATTGAAATTGTAAGAAATAGCGTCTTGTTACACAGCTACATAGCGTGCATTGAGTGTGTTCTCTCATTTTGATGTGTGATAAAACAGAGTGTCTCGATTATTTATGACACATTTCCATTAGTGTAGAATGCTAGAAGCGTGTATGTCCGGTCTAGCTGTGTTTTCCGTCGCGATGGAATGTAGATTTGGTAATATATTACAATTATCATAAGAATTCAAAGAAATCTGAACTGTATTCTTGGTTTGTTAGAACGTATCAGTATTGGTTTATTGGTCGTGCTTGGAAGCTATTCTGAGTAAATCTCACTTTTAGAAAAATTATAAAATAAATCCATGAATTGTATATTTCGGCACGTTGAAAAAGGATTCTTTATAGTTTAAATCGCAATAATAAATAAATAAAAAATGTTACTGTCGCTTATCAATAAAGTTTTGTTCAACCATGACATTACGAAAAAAATATCTTTAAAACTATACCATAGCAAATAATATCTACTATTTCGGTATAGGATAAAACAAGACAATTCTCTTGTTAATTTGAGCAGTTTTATATATTAAAACATATCGTAGATGGTTCTTCCGTTGCTGATGGGTTTAAGACTGTATAGGACATTACTCTAAACGCTGAAGCCGCTGGTTCGAGACCTACTTGGTCAGACACTGTTAAGTTTGCTTGTTATTTGCGGATGGACAGTGGCTCCACTCAGATTAATGTATATGGATATTTTGTATTTCGCTACTAAAAAATTATAATAAAACTCAGTGGACAACATGTAATGTGCTGAAAATGGCGCTAAATCCGTTTAGAATATACTGACGTCGCGTTACTATAAAAAAGAAAAACGCTGGGTGAGTTCCAGAGCCACTACGGTTATATACGGTTAAATACTTTGCGTTTAGCCTACTAGCTATTGTGAATTGGATTGAATTCGTGTAAAAATACAATTTCTAAGTAAAGAAATATAACAAGTAGTTCCTAAAAATCGGCAAGTAAAAATCATAACGCTTTTAAGTGAGAAATATTTTCCTACAGGTATTGTCACTTTCTAATTATTTTTTATTATATTTGCCTCGGAGTCTCGATGGCTCATCTTTTCAAAATTCTAATATATGACTGTAGATACATGTCGGATCGTTACAGGATCTGAAATTGCCTGTAAATCAGAATAATTGCCGTATGCGAACAAAACCACTTCTACTACTAATACTTCTGCTACTACAACTGTAACTACTACTGCTACTATAACTACTTCTACTACTTCTACTTCTACTATTAATACAACTACTACTACTTCTACTACTACAACTCCTACTAATATTACAACTACCAATACTACTACTACTACTACTACTACTACTACTACTACTACTACTACTCTACTCTACTACCACTGCTACAATTACTACTACTACTACTATTACTACTACTACTACTACCACTACTACTACTATTATTATTATGTCAAATCAATTGATCAGTAGTGTAATATTTACATAAAAGTTATTTATCAAAAAAGTAATAATTGACGTGTATTTATATTGTCTGCCTTTTTTTATGTTTTGTTACCATTTTGTGATGCACACATCATACATTCGAATGATGACTGTGAATTTGATTAATTCTTTACTTACTCGGAAACATCTCTACGAGGATTAGAACAAACACTATGTCAAACTACCGTCACAGTTTGGCACATAGTCATAAATCTGTGACCACCACATGTTGTTGACGCTTAAGCTGTGGTTGTATTCAAAATCAACCAAGACCACCATTGGGATTGGGAGACTCCATATCAGTTATGAATCTACAAGATGTGCTGTCTACCGGCACATAGTCATAAATCTGTTACCACCACATGTTGTTGACGCTTAATCTGTGGTTGTATTCAAAATCAAACAAGACAACCATTGGGATTGGGAGACTCCATATCAGTTATGAATCTACAAGATGTGCTGTCTACCGGCACATAGTCATAAATTTGTTACCACCACATGATGTTGATGCTTAATCTGTGGTTGTATTCAAAATCAACCAAGACCACCATTGGGATTGGAAGACTCCATATCAGTTATGAATCTACAAGATGTGCTGTCTACCGGCACATAGTAATAAATCTGTTACCACCACATGATGTTGATGCTTAATCTGTGGTTGTATTAAAAATCAAACAAGATCACCATTGGGATTGGGAGACTCCATATCAGTTATGAATCTACATGATGTGCTGTTTTCCGGCACATAGTCATAAATATGTTACCACCACATGTTGTTGATATTAAATCTGTGGATGTATTCAAAATCAACCAAGACCACCATTGGGATTGGGAGATTCCATATCAGTTATGAATCTACAAGATGTGCTGTTTTCCGGCACATAGTTATAAATCTGTTACCACCACATGTTGTTGATACTAAATCTGTGGTTGTATTTAAAATCAAACAAGACCACCATTGGGGTTGGAAGACTCCATTTCAGTAATGAATCTACAAGATGTGCTGTCTTCCGGCACATAGTCATAAATTTGTTACCACCTCATGTTGTTGACGCTAAATCTGTGGTTGTATTCAAAATCAAACAAGACCACCATTGGAATTAGGAGACTCCATATCAGTTATGAATCTACATGATGTGCTGTCTACTGGCACATAGTTATAAATCTGTTACCATCACATGTTGTTGACGCTAAATCTGTGGTTGTATTCAAAATCAACCAAGACCACCATTGGGATTGGAAGACTCTATATCAGTTATGAATCTACAAGATGTGCTGTCTACTGGCACATAATTATAAAGATGTTACCACCACATGTTGTTGATACTAAATCTCTGGATGTATTCAAAATCAACCAAGACCACCACTGGGATTGGGAGACTCCATATCAGTTATGAATCTACAAGATGTGCTTTCTACCGGCACAAAGTCATCAATTGTTACCACCACATGTTGTTGATACTAAATCTGCGGTTGTATTCAAAATCAACCAAGACCGGCATTGGGATTGGAAGACTCCATATCAGTTATGAATTTACAAAATGTGCTGTCTTCCGGCACATAGTTACAAATCTGTTACCGACACATGTTGTTGATACTAAATCTGTGGTTGTATTCAAAATCAAACAAGGCCACCATTGGGATTGGGAGACTCCATATCAGTTATGAATCTACAAGATGTGCTGTATACCGGCACATAGTCATAAATCTGTTACCACCACATGTTGTTGTCGCTAAATCTGTGGATGTATTAAAAATCAACCAAGACCACCATTGGGATTGGAAGACTCCATATCAGTTATGAATCTACAGCATGTGCTGTCTACTGGCACATAATTATAACTATGTTACCACCACATGTTGTTGATACTTAATCTATGGATGTATTCAAAATCAACCAAGACCACCATTGGGATTGGGAGATTCCATATCAGTTATGAATCTACAAGATGTGCTGTTTACTGGCACATAGTCATAAATCTGTTACCACCACATGTTATTGACGCTAAATCTGTGGATGTATTCAAAATCAACCAAGACCACCATTAGGATTGGGAGATTCCATATCAGTTATGAATCTACAAGATGTGCTGTTTACCGGCACATAGTCATAAATCTGTTACCAGCACAGTCATGTTGTTGGCGCTAAATCTGTGGATGTATTCAAAATCAACCAAGACCACCATTGGTATTCGAAGACTCCATATCAGTTATGAATCTACAAGATGTGCTGTCTACCTGCACATAGTTATAAATCTGTAACCGCCACATGTTGTTGATACTAAATCTGTGGTTGTATTTAAAATCAACCAAGACCACCATTATGATTGGGAGACTCCATATCAGTTATGAATCTACAAGATGTGCTGTCTACCGGCACATATTCATAAATCTGTTACCACCACATGTTGTTGGTACTAAATCTGTGGATGTATTCAAAATCAACCAAGACCACCATTGGGATTGGGAGACTCCATATCAGTTATAAATCTACAACATTTCTTATGTTTAAGTAGTTGTAACTGACTAAAATGATGTATATGAAATAGGTCACAAGACTTTAAGTTACTTTAAAAAGTTATGATAACAAAAGATGTACAGAGCTATAAGTTTACCACATCACAGTGGATTTAAAAAGGACTAGATGGCCTTTCCTTTGGAATCTCAAACCATCATACAGATTTTCATACAGATATACAGTACAATGTATTAAAAATAAAATAACCTCGAATACGTAATATCACCAAATTTAATACGTGATATCACCAACTCGAATATGTGATATTACCAACTTTAATACGTGATATCACCAACTCAAATATGTGATATCACCAACTTTAAAACTGAATTCATCAAATGGAAAACGTTATATCACCACATCTTAATACGTCAGTTCACCAACTTTATTACGTGATACCACCAACTTTAAAACATGATATCAACAATTAGAATACGTGATTTCACCAGTTCGAATACGTGATATCACCAACTCGTATGTGTGATATAACCAACTTCAATACGTGAGATCACCAACTTTGATATACTTAGTATGATACATCCAACTTTTATACGTGATATCACCAACTCGAATACGTGATACCACCTACTTTAATACGCAATATCACCACCTCGAATATGTGATATCACCAACTTCAATACGTGATATTACCAACTCTAATATATGGTGTAACCACATCGAATATGTGATATCACCAACTTGAATAGGTGATGTCTTTAACTTTGATACTTGATATAATTTACTCGAAAACGTGACATCACCTTAAATGTTTAATATCACGTATTCAAATATGTGACATTACCAGTTCAAGTACAAGTATAAAAAATATATCTAAAAGTAAAGCGACACCTTATAAATGTTTATCGTATGCTGTAATATTAAAGTTGACATAATTTGTTGCATCATGCCGCCACACGTTAAAATGTAAGAAAAGGTATACAATCAGTTGAAATACACGTTGATTAATTATCAATGGTTATCATTACAGATCATGCAAAGATTTGTTATACATACTTGAGGAAATCGAGAACATTCCTCGAGATGATGAGATGAAACAATTACAAGAAGATTGGAAGAAAGCCAATAACAAATTAAGTTGTATGTCAGAAGCACGACAGGTTGATTTCAATGACATTAATAACCAAACAACTGCCACCTTAGACACGATTTACGACTTTAGATTGAAGATCAATAGCAGATTAGATGTGCTAAAGAAGATAACAAGAGAAACGTTCCAATCAAAGCAGGAAAATATTCAAAGTAAAATAAAATCTGAAATCGAGTCTGAGAATGGCATCGTAAAAAAGATGGAAGCGTGTCAACAGCAAATGAAGTCGGCAGTGAAAAAAATCGATCCCAGCAGTTTGTAGGCTTGGAAAAATGTCAAATATAAAGACAGATTCGGATAAAATCAGTAACAAGATTGCTAAAAAAATCAAAATGTTTGTATTGAGTTCAAGAAATATGAAAGTATCATGAGCCTATTGGATGGACTTAAATCACTGGGAAATATCACTAAGAAAACAAGTTCTAGATCGGTTCTGGTTTCACAGCACAGCGCGCTGTATAAAATAACAGGACGTCGAGAGTATAACGTGGGTACAAGGTCTGACGTTATGTTTGGTTCCTGTATACTGACAGACGGTACTTTACTACTGACATGCTGCGATATGAAGAAACTTAAGAGACTGGACAGTTCCACCTACAAAGAGTTAGACGAGTGTGATATGTCTGATCGTCCTATAGCAGTATGTGAGATAAGTCCACAAGAAGCAGTCGTAGTATTGGACAACAACACCATACAGTTGGTATCTTTTGGAAGTAAGATGGCGCCAACTCGAACAAATAAAGATGAGTTGCCGATTGTAACACAACATAAATCTTGCTTGCGTCATCACTCACTGTAATATGTCTGGTAATATAGAAAATATCTGCTCCACAATGAGTCTTACATATTGTTCTCAGCAGTGTCCCACATAGACGTTGTTACCCCAATCTGATACGAACATCTCCTCATTACTGACAGCAAGCCCGATACAATGATGACTAAACACAAACTAAAATAAAAACATTGAACGTTTATGATTCCTGAGATAAGAATTTAAATTAATATATTCATTTCAAGTACGCAATAAAAACTAGTGTAATAGTAAAACAGTCAGATGGTATGTCAGCTCCTCTATCTGTGTGTTACGATAGGTCAACATCTAGAATGATAGTTGCCAATAACATCGGTGAAATCAATGTTTTCGACCTGGTTTAAACAAACACAAAAAAGACAGCAACATTAAACGTTTGCGATTCCTGATTTAAGAACTATAAATTAATGTATTTAGTTTAAGTATATAATAAAAACTATAGTTAAACAGTCAGACGTTATTTCAGCTCCGCCATCAGTGTGTTACGATAGGTCAACATCTGGAATGTAGTTACTAATCAAAACATCAATATCAACAAGGCGTTTTATTTAGTTTAAAAATATATATGAATATTAATAATAACATTACGGTTGTGGTTCACGAGATACAGAGCTATGCATTATTACTTTCATTTTAAAGTGCGTGATAATACTAGTGTGATAACAAAACAATCAGACGGGAGTGAACGTTCTTTGACAGAGTGTTATGACAAGTTAATATCTAGAATGAAAGTTATCAACAACCTCAGTAGTAAAACCAAGATATTCAACCAAGTTTATATGTATAAAACAATAAACAAAACAAACGAAATAATTATGTGTTTTATAAGACACAGAATTTTACTAAATATAAATCAAAACTATGCGATTGTACTATTGGTAACACGGCATAGTTTCTGGCCTCGATGGGACACGATCAGTAGAGTGTTTCGGCCTTGAATGATGATACATGAAGGCTAACCCTCCGAGTATACCTGAAGTAGCTGTTTAAAGATTTGTTTCCTGAACACGTGCTGGATGCATGTATCAGGATGATGCAGAAACGATAATCGGAGTTAATCAGTAGTAACATGATTATGTTTAAGGGAAACACGGCAATGTTGTATTACAGGGTGATGTGGAAATGGTAGTCAGAGTTAATCAGAAATCATAATACTATGTTAAAGGGACGCACGAAAAGGTTGAGTTACAGGGTGCTGTGGAAATTGTAATCGGAGTTAATCAGTAATAATATAATTATGTTAAAGTGACACATGGCAATGTTGAGTTACAAGATGATATATAAATGGTAATTGAAGTTAATCAGAAATAATATAATTATGTTAAAAGGACACACGACAATGTTGAGTTACCGGGTGCTGTGGAAATGGTAATCAGAGTTAATCAGTAATAATATAATTATGTTAAAGTGACACACGGCAATGTTGAGTAACATGGTAATATACAAATGGTAATCGGAGTTAATCAGTAATAATATAATTATGTTAAAGTGAAACGCGACAATGTTGAGTTACACAGTGATGTGGACATGGTAATCGGAGTTAATCAGTAATAATATAATTATGTTAAAGGGACACACGACAATGTTGAGTAACATGGTGATGTGAATTGGTAATCGGAGTTAATCAGCAATAATATAATTATGTTAAAGGGACACACGTCATGTAGAGTTACAGGATGATGTTAAAATGGTAATCGGAGTTAATCAGTAATACTATAATTATGTTAAAGGGACACACGGCAATGCTGTGTTATAGGGAAATGTAATAATGGTAATCGGAGTTAATCAGTAATACTATAATTATGTTAAAGGGACACATGGCAATGTTGAGTAACAACAGGGTGATATAGAAATTGTAATCGGAGTTAATCAGTAATTATATACTTGTATTAAAGGGACGCACCCAGCAATGTTGAAATCGATTTTGATAATAAAATTGATATTTACGTAGATTGGATATACCTTTCTGCATTTAAACATATTTTGTTATTTTCCGAAATAGAAACAAAATGAAGGATCTGCAAACACATAGTGTATTTTAATACCATTTATGTAATTAATTATGTAGAAATATATTTATAGTTACTGTAAAAAATTACAATTTTACACAATACCGTATGTCTCTTTAAAACCAAATAGATTCTGAGTTGTATCATGGACAGATATTTTTTTCTGTATATGTTTGTAGTCGATAAAAGTTTATTTTTCATTTTTCATTTTTATTTTATTTGAAATGGGGTTTAAGTTTCAACACATAACATATTATATTATAATAGCATTTACCGTTGTTTTGGTAGAGAAAGATCTCAGAATGAGTCTTACTAGAACCATCGTCCTTCGGAAAGTTACTAGCATGCTATCTCTCATATGTTTTGGACCGAGTTGGGCTCAAACCCATGACTTTAGCGGTAAGAGGTAAGTGGTCGCTAGACGAAATTGCATTATACCTCGTGCCCACAGGGGCTAGAGTCACATTTAGGTGTTTTTATGTTAAATAATATGCAGGACTAACTTTAAAGGCATTGAATTAAAGTACATTAAATGGAATGTCGAACCTAAACTTTGTAACATAAGATGTACATTAAAGGGACACATGGCAATGTGAAAATAATTTTTTGTTGTTCTCGAATCACATATTTTTACATGAACGCATTACCAAATGAAGATGTCATTATCCAAGTATTATCAATGGAGATATTTTTATCCAAGTATTACCAATGGAGATATCGTAATGCAGGTATTACCAATGGCGATATCATTATTCAAGTATTACCAATAGAGATATCATTATCCAAGTATTACCAATGGTGATATCATTCTCCAAGTATTACCAATGGAGATATAATTCTCTAAGTTTTACCAATGGAGATATCATTCTCCAAGTATTACCAATGAGGATATCATTCTCCAAGTATCATAACTTATATCGAGATATTATTCTCCAAGTATTACCAATGGAGATATTATTCTCCAAGTATTGGAGATATCATTCTCCAATTATTACTAATGGAGATATTATTCTCCAAGTATTACCAATATGGATATCATTTTCCAAGTATCATCTATGGAGATATTATTCTCCAAGTATTACCAATGGAGATATTATTCTCCAAGTATTGGAGATGTCATTCTCCAAGTATTATCAATGGAGATATTATTCTCCAAGTATTGGAGATGTCATTCTCCAAGTATTACCAATGGAGATATTATTATCCAAGTATTATCAATGGAGATATTATTATCCAAGTATTACCAATGGAGATATCGTAATGCAGGTATTACCAATGGCGATATCATTATTCAAGTATTACCAATAGAGATATCATTATCCAAGTATTACCAATGGTGATATCATTCTCCAAGTATTACCAATGGAGATATAATTCTCTAAGTTTTACCAATGGAGATATCATTCTCCAAGTATTACCAATGAGGATATCATTCTCCAAGTATCATAACTTATATCGAGATATTATTCTCCAAGTATTACCAATGGAGATATTATTCTCCAAGTATTGGGGATATCATTCTCCAATTATTACTAATGGAGATATTATTCTCCAAGTATTACCAATATGGATATCATTTTCCAAGTATCATCTATGGAGATATTATTCTCCAAGTATTACCAATGGAGATATTATTCTCCAAGTATTGGAGATGTCATTCTCCAAGTATTATCAATGGAGATATTATTCTCCAAGTATTGGAGATGTCATTCTCCAAGTATTACCAATGGAGATATTATTCTCCAAGTAGTAATATTTGGAGCACTTTCATTTTGTTAAGCTAGTGGTGATGTGCAATAGTTTACCTCTGGAATACCTTTGTTGTCATAGGTAACCACACATTGAACTACCCGAGTTTTCCGAAATGTAATATCTAATTCAGGGTTTGTATATGGCGTGGTTCAATGGTAGAGCATCGGATACATATTCTGAGTGTCGTAGGTTCGATCCTCCGTTACGGCTATATGTGGTAGGATTGAGTAAGATACTTTTTCCGTATATTTTACATAGGAATACTTCGATCGTGATTTGTATAATTTGTTAAAACTTTTTTCGCAATCGAATTGAAATATAAAAAACAGTTTGACCTGCGATAATAGCTTGTTATATATTTGCGATTCTGACATAAACAGTGAATAAAATGAGTGTAGAGAAATATCAGCTTTGTTTTATTTTCGGCTCAAACTGTCTGTATTATATGGATACTATATACAAATAAAATCAATGTGTTCGATCCAATAAAGAGGCATACAATACGCATTGTTCTGAACCTAATAACTCAATTAAATGATTTATAAAAGAACTATATAAAAGAACCAACACTATTGTGGATATAACAGAACATATAGAAAAATATGTAAGATATTTCTTTGAAGTCGCAAATGATATTTTTTATACATTAATGTAAATGTAAATTCCATGCAGGGCATGATAAATATAGCCCTTGCTGCCATTGATAATGAAATCTGCGAGAATATTTTTTTTATAAATTCTAAAATACGCTCTTTTGCTGCTCCTGCCATATTTCATCATATATTCACTGCTGGATCACATCTCTATCTGCTGAATCATTTTCATCATGTCTTCACTGCTGAATCATTTAAGCAGGGATCAGTCTGTTTTTTCTTGCTTGATAAATCGAATAAGTGATATCACTTATTCGAATGAGTGATTTCACTCATTCGTTTCAAATAGATGATATCACTCATTCGAATAGGTGATATCACTCATTCGAATAAGTGATATCACTTATTCGTTTTGAATATGTGTTATCACTTATTCGAATGAGTGATATCTCTTATTGAGGTTAAATAGTAAAACGGCACCCCATATGTTTCCGCCCATTAACCGCAACAGTATTTCCGATACAGACAATGCGGCGTCACGCCACGGACTGAGCTACCGAAATAATGCAGGAGATTAAACAAACTACAGTATCTGTCTCATAAGGTTATAGCATCGTGAATAGTAAAAACAAACAAATAAATGTCAGATCAAGAAACAAATATGTGTCAGATCAAGAGACAAAAATGTGTCAGATAAAGAAACAAAAATATGCCAGATCAAGAAACAAAAAAGTATCAGACCAAGAAACAAAAAATGGTCAGATCTGACAGTCAAATTTAAGGTAAACTTTGAAAATCTTCTTCTCAATATAGAAAGCAACCACTGGGAAACAAATGGTGAGCATGATTATGGTCGTATAGGAGTCCTGTATAAAATTGTGATTTGCATGCCCCTAGTCCTCACGGTTTGGCCCTTGTGGTGGGACCTACTTTACTAAACCTATATAAGAGAAATTGACAAAAAACGTTTTTTCTTATAACTGAATAGACATATGTGAATGATTGTTGGATAGTCAAGTGACCGTTAAGGCTAGTGGGCTTCTTGTTTCTTCTCCCATACTTCTTATATAGAATGACATAATTATGTTGTTGCGTGTTATTTGGTTTATATACTGTAACTCTAAGTGTACATACGATGAGTCTATTAAACCAATAGAAAACAGGTTAACACGTACGGTTGTCATTGCGTGAAAAGCACCACCCATCAAATAACAAGTGACTTGTAACAGTAGCACATGTATATTTCATGTAAATTATGAAAGCTAAGTCGTGACAGACGGACTAATCGATTTAAAAGTGTTGTATAGATTTCAACGATAGCATATTTCATCATTATAAAACATTTAAATCATGGAAACATATAGCATATTTCATCATTATAAAACATTTAAATCATGGAAACATATAGCATATTTCATCATTATAAAACATTTAAATCATGGAAACATATAGCCTATTTCAGCATTATAATCAAATTCATGTAAATCATGGAAACATATATTATGTTTTAGCTTTATAATCAACACATGTAAATCATGGAAACATATAGCATGTTTCAGCATTATAATCAACACATGTAAATCATGAAACATATAGCATGTTTCAGCATTATAATCAACACATGTAAATCATGGAAACATATAGCATGTTTCATCATTATAATCATTATATGTTCATCATATAAAATATATAGCATGTAGCGTATTTCAGAATTATATCACCAGCATGTAGAAAACATATAGCTGCACATTTCAGCATGATAATCAAATGTATAATAAAGAAAACATAGCATATTTTAGCATTACAATCAACACATGTAAATCATGGAAACATATAGCATGTTTCATCGTTATAATCAACACATGTAAAACATATAGCATGTAGCGTATTTCATAATTATATCACCAGCATGTAGAAAACATATAGCTGCATATTTCAGCATGATAATCAAATGTATAACATAGAAAACATATAGCATTTTTAGCATCATAATCAACACATGTAATTAAATGTATAATATAGAAAACATATAGCTGCACATTTCAACATGATAGTCAAATGTATAATATAGTAAACATATAGCATATTTCAGCTTTACAATCAGCACATGAAAATCGTAGAAATCTTATAGCTGCATATTTCAGCATGACAACCAAATGTATAATATAGAAAACATATAGCATATTTCAGCTTTACAATCAGCACATGTAAATAGTAGAAATCATATAGCATGTAGCACCAAATGCAGCTATAACAAAATATATTCAGGCACCAAATGGAGACAGGAATTGAGTTTTTACGACTGGTTTCATTTATAATTTTTAATATTGAAGAATATCTAATTCCTTGATGTAGGCAATATATCGATATGAATGTAATAAACCAAATTACTGAAATATACAAAACATGTTACATGAGTGATAATGACAATATTGACAATATTAACTAGTCATAAAGTCAGAGAAATAAACAAAGAATTGATAATTAAAGGTGCAACATCATTAAACAGCTATTTGTGTTTTTAGATCACGACCTTAACGGAACATGGGCGGATCCAGGAATTTTGTATAACCGACCAGTTATAGGCGAGTGGGGTCAAATATCCGCCAGTGCGTAACACCCGTTACACTGATCTAAAAATGAATTAACACGCCCGCCCGAAAATATATAAATTTCATCAAGTTAATTTGGGTATAAAACCTGTTAAAATGTATGGACAGTTAATAGATACGTAAGTCACGTGTAACATGTATACCTGGCTAATCAATTCATTAAACATATCATTGGTATAATTTGCATATAGTGACTAAAACATTAACTCCGTAATGTGCAGGTTGATATATATATCCCCGGTGTCGACACACACACACACACACACACGCACGCATGCACGCACGAGTAGTAAGGTTTGCTTTAAAATAACCACGCCACATTTTGCCAAGTTGGCCACATTTAGCCTAATTCTTTGACGGAGGATACCGTTAATCGCCAAAGGCGAACGAACGCGGTATATTAGTTGTAGTTATTACAAACGATCTTAAACGGAAACGGCCGAGCGAATATCGGCTTTTATTTTACTTTGCTAGGTGGATTTGAAAGTAAAAGAAGGAAATAGCTTGAAGTTTTATTTGATTACAATATGTATATATAACTTTTCATAAAAAAGCAGTCGTTTTTAAAAATGTTCTTGTGCAAATTGTTTTATTAGATTTTACAAAATAGTATTTTCATCTCTCTTTCGTTATTTAAAGATTACCCGAGTGTCTATAATGATATCGTCTGTCCACGTCGTTGTAGTAGCGTATTACGTTTTAAGTGTTCGGACGAATCTTTTGATTTAGTGTGTTCGCCTTGTGTGAAAAAGAACAGAAACAAACAGGTGTGTTCGCCTTGTGTGAACAAAGACAAAAATACAGAGAACAAAAGTATTGTGTGAATTGTCGGGACTATTACTGTTATACGTGTGTCGAGTTCCAAAGTGATATACCTGCATTAGCCAGACATAAAATACTCAGTCGGTCAGATTTCCCGACAGACGGATCAATAGTGACATTGCCGACGGAGAGATGTCGTAAACATCCTACTATGCCAGTGCTCATGTACTGCCAAAACCACGACCAGACCGGCTGTCCTGTTTGTATGGCTGTCAAACACAGGTAAATTAATATGATGTCTAACTTTTATATATCATATGTGTATTAAATTGATATTGATTGTAACATATTCGTTATTCGTCTATATGTCACTGCTCCACTAAACGCTTAATAATATTCAGCTACTGGAGCGGATTCAGGATTGATTTCACGTGTGTGTGTGTGTGTGTGTGTGCGCGCGCGCGCGCATATATGTGTGTGTGCGTGCGCGCGAGTGTAAATATTGTGATAATGAGTATTCAAGGCGTGCATGTTGTGATAACGAGTATTCCAAATGTACGTTTTGTGCTTTGAGTAAAATTGTGCTAATGAGGATTCCAGATTTAATATTGTGATAATGAGTAATGCAGGTGTACATATGACAATGAGTATTCCATGTATGCATGTTGTGATAATGGGTATTGCAGGAATGCATGTTATGATGAGTATTCCAGGTGTACATGTTGTGATAATGAGTATTCCAGGTGTACATATTGTGATGATGAATATTCTAGGTCAGCATGTTGCGATGAGTATTCCAGGTATACATGTTGTAATAATGAGTATTCCAGGTATACATGTAGTAATAATGAGTATTCCAGGTATACATGTTGTAATAATGAGTATAACAGGTGTACATATTGTGATGATGAATATTCTAGGTCAGCATGTTGCGATGAGTATTCCAGGTATACATATTGTGATGATGAGTATTCCAGGTATACATGTTGTAATAATGAGTATTCCAGGTATACATGTTGTAATAATGAGTATTCCAGATGTACATATTGTAATAATGAGAATTCCAGGTGAACATATTGTGATGATGAATATTCCAGGTCAGCATGTTGCGATGAGTATTCCAGGTATACATGTTGTAATAATGAGTATTTCAGATGTACATATTGTGATGATGAGTATTCTAGGTGTACTTGTTGTGTTAACGAGTGTTCCAGGTATGCATGTTGTGATAATGAGTATAACAGGAGTACATACTGCGATAATGAGTATTCCAGGAGTACATATTGTGATAATGAGTATTCCAGGAGTACATATTGTGATAATGAGTATTCCAGGTGCACATGTAGTGATAATGAGTATTCCAGGTGTACATGTTGTAAAATGAGTAGTCTAGGAATGCATGTTGTGATGAGTATTTCAGGTGTACATGTTGTGATAATTAGTATTCCAGGTGTGCATGTAGTGATTATGAGTATTCCAGGTGTACATGTTGTGATTATGAGTATTCCAGGTGTACATGTAGTGATTATGAGTATTCAAAGTGTACATGTTGTGATAATGAGTATTTCAGATATACATATTGTGATAATGAGTATTCCGGGTATACATGTTGTGATAATGAGTATTCCAGGTGTATATGTTTTGATCATGGGTATTCCAGGTGTAGATGTTGTGATAGTGAGTATTCCAGGTATACATTTTGTGATAATGGGTATTCCAGGTGTACATGTAGTGTTAATGGGTTTGTCAGGTATGCATATTGTGATAATAAGTATTCAAGGTGTGCATGTTGTGATAATGGTATTCCAGGTGTACATGTTTTGTTAATTTGTATTCCAGCTGTACATGTTGTGATAATGAGTATTTCAGATATACATATTGTGATAATGAGTATTCCAGGTGTACTTGTTCTGATAACGGGTATACCAGATGTACATGTTGTGTTAATGGGTGTTCCAGGTATCCATATTATGATAATAAGTATTTCAGGTGTACATGCTGTAAAAATGAGTATTCCAGGTGTTCATGTTGTGATAATGAGTATCTCAGCTGTACATGCTGTGATACTGAGTTTTCCAGGTGTACATATTGTGATAATGAGTATTTCAGGTGTGCATGTTGTGTTAATGGGTATTCCAGGTGTGCATGCTGTGATAATGAGTATTCAAGTTGTACATGCTGTGATAATAAGTAGGTATTCCACGTGTACATGTTATGATAATGAGCATTCCAAGTGTAAATGTTGTGATAATGGGTATTCCAAGTGAACATGTTTTGAAGATGAGTATTTCAGGTGTACATGATGTGCTAACGAGTATTCCAGGTGTACCTCTTGTGATAACCAGTATTCCAGATGTAAATATTGTGAAAATAAGTATTCCAGGTGTGCATGTTGTGATAATGAGTATTCCAGGTGTGCATTTTGTGATGAAAAGTATTCCAGGTGTGCATGTTGCGATAATAAGCATTTCAGGTACGCATATTGCGATAATGCGTATTCCATGTGTACATGTTGTGATAATGAGTATCTCAGATGTACATGCTGTGAAAATGAGTATTCCATGTGTACATATTGTGAAAATGAGTATTCCTGGTGTTCATTTTGTGATAATGAGTATTCCAGGTGTACATATTGTGTTGATAAGTATTTCAGGTACGCATGTTGCGATAATGCGTATTCCAGGTGTTCATGTTGTGACAATGAGTATTCCAGGTGTACATGCTGTGATAATGAGTATTCCAGTTGTACATGCTGTGATAATGAGTTTTCTATGTGTGCAAATTGTGATAATGAATATCTCAGGTGTACATGCTGTGATAATGAGTTTTCCATGTTTGCATATTGTGATAATGAGTATTCCAGGTGTGCATGTTTTGATAATATGTATTCCATGTGTGCATGTTGTAATAATGTGTATTCCATGTGTGCATATTGTTATAATGTGTATTCCATGTGTGCATATTGTTATAATGGGTATTCCATGTGTTCATGTTGTGATGATAAGTATTCCATGTGTGCATGTTGTGATAATGAGTATTCCATGTGCATGTTGTGATAATAAGTATTCCATGTGTGCATGTTGTGATAATAAGTATTCCAGGTGTGCATATTGTGATAATAAGTATTCCATGTGCATGTTGTGATAATAAGTATTCCATGTGTGCATGTTATGATAATAAGTATTCCAGGTGTGCATATTGTGATAATAAGTATTCCAGGTGTGCATGTTGTGATTATAAGTATTCCAGGTGTGCATGTTGTGATAATGAGTATTCCAGGTGTGTATGTTGTGATAATAAGTATTCCAGGTGTGTATGTTGTGATAATGAGTATTCCAGGTGTGTATGTTGTGATAATGGGTATTCCATGTGTGTATGTTGTGATAATGTGTTTTCAAGGTGTGCATGTTGTGATTGTCTGAGGTGTGCAAGTTGTGTTTATGTTTATAGCAGAAATACAACTGGGCCTTTAGCAAGTGTGCATATTGGGATAATTGGTATTCAAGGTGTACATGTTGTGATTATGAATGTTTTATTTTTGCATTTTCTGATAATAATAAATATAATCTAAAGCTCATGTTAACTTTTTTGCGTATATAGAACAATTTTTTTATTTACATAGAATATATTCATCTATTTCATGTAAACGGAACACCATGAAATATTCCATGTTAACAGAACATATTACCAAATTTCATGTAAACAGGATTTAATGACTTTATAACTGAAATAGAATTACAATGCATATCAACATTAAAGTATAGCCCATATTATCAAAGTATATTTTAGTTAATGAGAACTTGAATTTATAGTTGATAACAATTACATTGTAAAGTAAAATTGATTCTGAATTTGAACAACATAAATTCATGAAAACTAGAATATACAGCTCATGGTTACTGAGACATAATGCACCAAGAAGGAAAATGAATCCTCAAAGTGGAAATATAGTACTGTAATGTTAATGAAATGTTCATATCGTTTAGTCATACAGAAAACTGTGTATAAGTAACACATGTGTATTTTACATGCACATGTACCAACACATAATGGTAACCTGACGCCAAACAGGAAAGAAAAATCCAATGTAAGTAACTCTCCATGAACAAAAACAAAATAACAATTAGATTTATAAAAACACAACACATAAACATGCAGAATTTACCTAAAATCTTATTACCTGTAGAACTGCTAAGTTTTACCAAATTCTAATCAGTTGTCGCCCCTTACGACATGCATGTGGTCCTAGTCTTACCATCACTCATTTATCACCATGAAACCACAATGACCATGGTCTAGAGAAGTCCAGCACAAGAGCCGATTGTACAATGTTAAACTATCCGATTAATGATACTTCACACTTTTTTAATTATGAGCATACTGTTTCCGGATTATTATTTCGTTGCAGATCATGCAAAGATAGTTTTTACATACTGGAAGAAAATGATGATATACTACATGGAGATGAAATGAAAACAATCGAAGGAAACTTAAAGAAAGCAAATGATTAGTTACTCAATGCTATAACATATAGAAAAGAAGCTTTTAATGAACTAAACAAAGACAAGATCGCCACCTTAGACATGATCAAAGATTTCAAATAGGAGGTCAATAGCAGATTAGATGAACTAGTGAAAATGGCAATAATGGATTTTGACTCAAAATATGATAAGATTTATAATAAACTTTCAACTGAAATGTCGTTAATGGATGACATCATGAAAGAATTGAAATCGCTTCATCAACAACTTAACTCCGAGGGGAATAATCAATCACGGCAGTTTGTATGTCGCAAGAAATGTCAAGAGACAATATCGGAATCTGACAAAATATGTAAACAGTTAGATGAAGATCATATTGTTAGTATCGAGTTTAAGAGAAACGAAAGTATTATAAAATTATTGAGTGGACTTAATTCATTAGGAAACATCAACGAGAAAACAATTTCGAAATCGGTTCAGAAAACAAGTTCTAAATCTGTGAAGGTTCAGCTGCACAGTACACTCTATAAAGTAACAGGACTGAGCCAGTATAACGTGAGAGCATACTCCCAATATATGTTTGGTTCCTGCATACTGACAGATGGTACTGTCCTACTGACAGATACAAATACGAAACTAAAGAGACTGGAAAGTTCCGACTTCAAAGTGATAGACGAGTGTGATATGCCTGCCGGTTCTTTAGCAGTATGTGAGATAAGGCGACAAGAAGCAAGTGTAGTATTGAACAACAAAACCATTCAGTTGGTGTCTTTGGGAAGTAAGATGGCGTCTACTCGATCAATACAAATGAGCCATTATTGTTTTGGTCTTGCTGTCAGCAATGGCGAGATGTTTGTATCAGATGCTGGTAAAAATATTTATGTATATGACGCAAAAGGGACATTGCTGAGAACAATAAGTAAGGATCAGTCAGAGGCAGATATTTTCATCCAGGCAAGACATATTACCGTGAGTGATGACGGCAGCAAGATTTATGTTGCTGATACTGACAAAGGTGTGTTTGTTCTATAAAGGAATGGGAGAGTACTCTCGCGGTTTTGTGATCCCGAGTTGTCTGGTGCATGTGGATTATGTACTGATGGGTGTGGTAATGTGTTTGTATGCGGTGTTTTATCTAACAATGTTGTACAGATCGGATTGAAAGATGATAAAATTGGTGTTATAGCAAAACAGTCAGATGGTATTTCCGGTCCCATATCAGTGAGCTATGACAGGTCAACGTCTAGATTGATAATTACAAACAACAGCGGTAATATCAAAGTTTTGGATTTAGTATAGATCACAAAAATAAACGAGACGTGTAGGTTGGAATTTTCCAATGATAATTATATGAAATCGTTTGGATCGGGCTTTACAATTTTATAGGTTTGAAGTCATATTCCGGTCATGTATTTCAAAAGTATGTGTGGCTTCTTATTCATAAAACATATACATTTCATTCATATTGAATCTCGTTCTAAAATACTTATAGAAAGTGAATACGGCATTGTATTAATCTATTTTTTCAACTCAATGAATTTGGGTTTTACAGCACACCAACTCATTATAGGTAATACGACACCAAGAGGAAAGAAAGATTCAAGGTTACCTCACATCGACTTTAATAACAAAACGTTATTTAGACATGGAATCTGGCAAAACTTTTAAAATGGAATTATGCAAAGTTGTGTCCGTTTGTCTACACCATTATACAAATGGCCGATATTGAGAAAAGCATATTGATATTTTGATAAACTTTGATATATCTTTATACCGTGTTATTCTTTGTTCAGTTAATGCTGTTATTACGTATAGTTACATAATTATTTACGTCAAATAAATGAATTTAAAATGATGTTTATTGTTGTTATTGTTGTTGTATGGTGTTTATCGTTGCTCTCAACAATTTTTCAGTCATATCGTGACGGTGTCTACTTGGGACAGTATTCTAAGCGCTGTCACACTGGAGTATCATGTCGCAGACACATGGTATGATACCCCACCCAGTCACATTATACTGACACCGGGCCGACCAGACCTAGAACTCTCCTCTAAATGTTGAGCGTCAAGCGAGGAAGCTTCTAGTACCATTTTTAAAGTCTTTGGTATGACCCGGCCGGGGTTTGAACCTACGACCTTCCGCGTGCGAGGCAGACGCTCTACCACTAGACCATTACACAGTGGAAACTAAACATGATAAATAAATACTCAGAGCAAGTTTGCATGCATTTTGTTATCTTTTGTACAATCAATTAGTATTACTAAAATTCTAAATTAGTATTACTAAAATTCTAACTGATATTTAACATTGTAAACTGTACATATATTTGTTTAGAGCAGCGGTGGTGTAGTGGTAGAACGTCCGTCTTGTATTCATTGGTTCGAACCCGACCATACCAGAGTCTTAAAATGGTACTAGAAACTACCTCGCCCGTACTCGATATGTAGAGGATAGTTCTAGGTCTGATAGGCCCGCTGTTAGTAAAATGTGAGTGAGTGAGGTATCATACCATGTGTCTTTGGCATGGTACTCGAGTGTGGCAGAGTTTATGGTAAACATCGTAAAATAAAGCCATCATCATTATTATTATTATTATTTTTATTATTACTTCAGTGTGGCAGCACTTAAAATTCTGTCTTAGTCAGACATAACCGATACAATATAAACGAAACATTGAAGAAAAATACAATACAATACAATACAGTACAATACACATGAATTTATTATATAATGATACTTTCATTTCGTAACTATTATGCTTGTGCGAGTTTTATTTAGTTTACTTTTTTAATTATAAGAAAATGTTGTATGATTGTAAAATTATATTTCTTTTTTTTTAATGGGATTTTCAACATATCCAGTTTTACTGGTGGAGGAAGACTGAATAGAACCACCGTCCTTCCGCAAGTAACAAACATAAAGTTTTTGGAGCGAGCGGGACTCGAACCTACGACCTTAGTGGTGATAGGTAAGTGATCTTGAGACGGCGCCTTACACCACTAGGCCACGGAGGACCTTTTCATAATACTGAAATACTTATTGAAATCAATATAATCATAATAAATTCAACTATTTTATTCCTAATTTACACGTTAAAATGTCACATACGGACTACCAAGAGTGACTCGAGGGTTACTTTTGTGTTTTGAAATTATAAAAAAATATTCTGTGATTCTGTCATAATACTTTTTTTTGAATGGGGTTTAACGCCATTTTCAACATACCATTGCTAGTTTAAACTTTCGTATTTTACATCGATTGTGAAAATAATTCTTACAACTTGTATACAAATCACGGTTAAATTTTTCCTAATATACGTAACTAATTCTATATATTACTTAGTACTGGATCTTGAGTACAGACTAGTTTAAGTTTATCACATTATATATGTGTTAGTTATTTACAATGACGGATGTAAGAATAGACATATGGTAAAATGGTACACATACAAAAACATTTTGAGAAAGGGGGAGTTTATTTAATAAAGGAAATTGGTCAAACGGATTGAAGTTCACGTGATCAGCTGTTAGAAATAGTATGACATGAAATGGTTATGCTTTAAATAACAGATGCTTAAAAGATGGACTCCTTTTCACTAACATTCGTTAGTCTTAAGCATTTAATACGAAAAAATTGTGACATCTAGCAACGATTCATTTGCGCAGTATTTTTGCAAATTATAAAGAGTACTTTATAAGGTTTACAAAAGATCGTAAAGTAAGAAATTGATTCACTAAATACATTTCTCGTAAACTTACGAACGCTAATGAACCGGGCCACACGTCGTATATGGTTAACACATCTTTATATAACTGAAACATGTCTGAAAACAAAGTAATATAAAAAGACCCTCAATCCCACCCTAAAAATTAACACATGGATGGCCGTATTACTTTTTTGAATAAGTTTTCAGGTTATGTATGGGTTAAAATTATTATCGAATTATTTGGTTTTAAAACAAAACTTTGAACAAATTACAAGCACACGAATAGGACAACACAAAATTGTATGAGTCTATTGTTTAACACTAACTATGTTTGCGATATATTATATGTATACATGGTATTTGAATTGTTAGGTAATAACCGTACTGTTTAATTATACGTTATTATACCGCTATCGAAATACATGCATATAGTGCCACAAGTACATACTCAGATAAATAAACAAACAATAAAGTCACTCCAAGGTATACAAAACTCCATATTTTCCATATTTTCTAATATCAAAGTTTTAATTCATATACTTTTACGTCTTACTGCACAGTTATGCCCCTTGAACCTTTTTATCTACGTTAACATGATTCTTACGCTTAAAAAAAGTAATTTGGTTTTGAAATATTTTTCAAAATGGTTCATAGTGGTTATGATTTCTTGCTGCAGATGAGCAGAGCAAAAGTTGGCATAGCATATACTGCAATAAGACATCACTGGTGTTAAAAATGTGACTTTTATACGATTTCAACATGCATGTATTTATGAGCATTTGAGGACTTCCTTTTTTAAAAAAAATCGAAGGGTGTCACTGCACACTCTTTTAAAAAAAAACAAGCTGGTCAACCTACCAGTTATTATGCATTTGTATATGTGTATATATTCCTGCTTTGAAAAAAATAATAGTTTAAACAAAATTCTATGTGGAATCCTTATTTTATTTAGAACAAAGAACAAAATTTAGACCGTAATAGTTCTTGGATTTAAATCGGTCAAAGAACACTTTTCTATGTACACTACACACTGGAATTTATTTGAATGCTATAAAATTTGGCAAGTTTTGCTTCTATTTCAAACAATTAAATATATTATCATATTGTTTCATATACAAAGGGAGAGAAATCTTGTTTTAAAACCAAATAAATGCAAAACAAGATAACATCCCTTTGTACAGACCTTTATCATGTTCCAGTTAAATGAGATACGTCGTCTTTTACAATCGAAATTTGAATGTAATGTCATATACCCATGACTGTGTTTATATGAGGTTTAACGTCGTTCTCAATGCGTAATATGTTTAATAAGACGACCGGTTTTATTGGTGAAGAAAGATCCCATATTAGTGTACATGCATTTAAACAAATGACATCGTCTTTCAATGAGTAACGTGTAAATATTCTCATTTGATATTTTTAGACCGAGCTGTGAGAGGTTAGTGGCCTTGATACGACGCCGACAAGGGGGACCCCACGCTTGTTACGGGCATCTCTCTCGGAGTAGTTGGAGGTCCTTGGCGAACTATATTACATGTAAACCTTGGAGAAAAGCTGCAGTGTGTGACATTGAGCCCGAAGAAAGGTCACATGTCACGGGTTCATAGGATTTTTTTTCATCATGATGTCATGTCTGTTTGTTTCCATCAGCAGATATCATGTCACATCCAGGCGATTCCTTGTGGACATATTCGTGATACATATTTCCCGCTTTCTCGAGGACGTATATACAGCATACAATTCTGTGGAAAGTATAAACAAATATTGTTTCATATAGAATTTCACTAAATGTCAGGAAACATTGTTAACGAAGAAGAACCAATTTTAATAAAATATTTTGAAATATAAGGCAGATTTTAAAAGTTGTATGCATTTGCTAATTATCGATTAGAGCTCGATAATTAATGCTAGATAGGAAAAAAATAGATTAACCTAATAATTTTATAAAATAAAAAAACCCATTTTATTTCGATGAATTTAATTTTGCAGATCTATAGAAATATGAGGCATAAGTTTAAAGTTGTATAATTTATAAAAAATATATCTCGAAAAAAGTACTAATAATAAAAATGGAACAAATATATAATATTTAAATAATATAATAAATCAATAACAATCTTTCTTTCAATTTATTAAGTATTATAAACAGAGCATTTTAATAATAGTGAATGGTTAAGTACAGTATTTTAATTGATCATGTAAAGCATTCAGAACAAATACAGTTTTAAACATGTACATTTCTGGATGTCAGCATCCATTCAGACTTTACTTGAAACATATTTGTTTTTCTTTTTTGTACAAGTATAATTCATATAGGAAGAAAAGTTAAAAATTAAATAAATTCGGGGCAGTATTGAAATGTACGCTTCCGGAGTTAATCTGGTATGTGTGTGGGTAGGGTAATAACATTAATTTAAATAAACCTCAGATTTGATTGAGCTGGTTTCAGTATAGCTACTGTTGTAATTGATTGATAACTGACACATGTATAAATAACATTTATATACGGCTGTTAATCAGTGTATTAATATATATATATATATATATATATATATATATATATTGTATATATGTATATTAATACACATGTGTTATCACATTGAAGTGACCAAATTATGCTTTCGGCACATGATTGTTAGTATGAACATTTTCACTGTCCCCGCCCAAACCCTCACCAGTGTATCATCATCTTCATCACTTGAACGGTGTCAGTGTTATAATTTGTTTACATTAGCAACGCATCCATTAGTTTGGTCTTTAAACTTTTTTTCAAGATAAAATACATGTTTTAGATAATCGGAGAATAAGAACCTTTTATATTGAGTATGTTGGCAGTTATCTTGATTAAGAATCTGCAATTTCTTTTCTTTTTTCCACTTTTCTCAGTCTCTCGCGGAATGAGCAGTCTGGTAAAATGAAAAGTTTTTCGTGAATAAGCGGATCATTTCCGCTGATGAAGTGATGAACAAAAAATGTAGATTAAGTTATTGGTTAGACAAATACGCCAGGCAAAATGTTTTAAATTGCGAATCCACGGTCAAACGATGAAAAATCACATTTTCATTTTTGTTGGAACGGGTTGTACACTTGAACAAGTTCCGTTTGTAAATTTAGATGAAACCATTATGAACAAAAACGGATAAAAAAGTACATGGAGGTAAACCCTGCTAATATTTGTTAGTTTGGTAAATAAAACAGAATTTTACTTTTGATGAAACGAGAAAAATTCCCCTTTGACTTTTGGGTTGTGATTGTTTGTAAACAAAATACATTTCTTAAGACTTCTTGTATGTTCATTATGTTCATGCATGTACCTCTACTGAAACAAGTGATAGAAAGAAACTTTCATTTTTGTCCAATTTTCATTCTGCTATTCTGCTGTTCTGCTGACAGAATAAAAAAATCATCCAGCTATTCTGCTTACTTGACCGACTTGAAGAGTTACACATGTAAAAATGCGTGATCTTACTTGAATGAGAAATATGATGACCATAGGATCGAACTTGAAAGAACAAAGTCAGAACTTAAATAAAAATGTTTCTTGCAACAATGCAGAGTATCGTATTCACATGTGGATGCAAAACTTAATTGTGTTTTATAGATTATAAACAAACATGTAATTTTGGTTCTGTAAATGTATTTTAAAATATAATTTATTATTTTTGTCTGAAACTTTTTAAGAAACAAATACAAATAGTGAATTTTAGTATAAACGGTTTGAGAGTGACAATGTTTCTGGTAGCAAGACTCGTCCCAAAGGTTAAGAGATGTCAGGCAGTGGTATTCTTTTTTTTTTTACAAAATTAGTTTAAAATAATAGAAAAATCTCGTATCTTATGGGGAAAGTATTAAGTGACATTTTTGCTTAAAATATAACGAAAATGTATATTTGTATAATTTATATGTTTTACCATGGGATTTCAGGGTTTTCATGAAGAATTAGATTTCTTTGAATTATTCGAAACAGGTACTAGTATAAGAGTAGAGAAATATAGGCATTGGTGTAGTTGAGCGTAACAGGTGGTTTAAAGTGCCGTTCATCAAATTCATCAGATAACCAATCTTTCAAAAGATACGTAGGTAATGTCGATTGTATAGTTAAAACAGGTGACACACCTTTACGAATAAACAAGGACCACGTGCTCAACAGTCGATCAGGGTGATGTAAATCTACATAAGCACATGCGTTCAATATTAACCAAGGCCTATATCAAATGCCGACATGACTCTAGACTGGTGTCGTACGGGTTTGTATTCAAATTCTATTTGAATGTTGTAGATATAATTTTGATTTCAGTCGATGTGACTTTTATTAATAAGTCCGAAGATTTGTATAAATTTATAATTTATAACAGATTTTAGGTACATAGCAGGGCCAAAGAATGGATTTAAAACTGAAAATGCATACAATAACCACCGAGCTATGTATGCATTTATCAAATATCTATTTGAGTACTGATATACATGATACATATATAGATACATATTAATATAATGATGTTGATGTAGCTCTTAATGACTCCCATTAAACATGTATACCTCCTTACACGAAGAAAGTGTCAACGGAACTATATATTTCAATATTGCTGTTTGTTTCATTCGTTTTGTTTTACTCGAAATATCTCTAAGTAAAGGCATAGTAAACATAAGGTAATTACAAGTCTGCCATAGATTGACGGCTTTGCTCTGTAATCAATTTCAACTTAAATGTTGATCTTGACAACACATGTTTGTTGTATCTACATGACTTTGCAATACATGCCGAATATGTGTCTTCATTTCAGTCAGACTCGATTATATAAAATATATTCTAAATATACGTCAACACGTTTTACTCTAGTTTATAGTATGGAACGCCATAGCTGTCTTATATGGTCCATTTTCTATGTATTATGTGCACACTTTATTATATCATGTGCATTCATCATTATATTATGTCGATACTTTATTACATTATGTAGATGCTTTATTATATTATGTAGACTGTTTGTTACATTATGTAGATACGTCATTATATTACGTAGATACTTCATTACATTATGTAGATACATAATTACATTATGTGGATACTTTATTATATTCTGTAGATACTTCATTATATTATGTAGATACGTCATTATATTGTGTAAATACGTTATTACATTATGTAGACTGTTAATTATATTATGTGGATACTTTATTATATTCTGTAGATACTTCATTACATTATGTAGATACTTTATTACATTATGTAGAAACTTTATTATATTATGTAGATACTTCATTACATTATGTAGACACTTTATTATATCTTGTCGAAACTTTATTATATTATGTCGAAACTTTATTACATTATGTCGAAAGTTTATTATATTATGTGCATTCTTCATTATATTATGTCAAAACTTCCTTATGATGACGAGATCAATTTGACGGGGTGATTTATATACTGACACCGTGTCAAAATAATAATGTTGTTGTTTTATAACATAAATGTCTGTATATAGCAATTATTATAAGAAGAGGTAATAAACTCTATTTTTTTCGCTAATATTATACAATATTATACCAGATATAAGTTTTAAAAGATAATTGATCATAAAAAGATGAATGATACAATTATAGTCAATGATTTATGATTCAATATTCATGCATCATGAATTGGACACCATTTTTAAATAGGTGTTTTCCTGAATATAATGTCAGGTTGTTATAACTTTGGGAAGGACGGATTATTGCTTACATATTTGTTGTAGTTTATTTCGATATTTGTTCTATTTGTTCAAGAAGTCTGATTCAGATCAAATTGTCGACGTCTACTTGAAAGCTGAGTATTGCGTTGGAGGGGGCATACTACGACAAAGATTCTTCTAGCGATAGGCACTGGAAAGGCTCGTTTGAAACTCATAGGAATATTTATTGTGTTGGAACTGGGGATTAGTTAAGTCTGATGCTTTTAGTTTGAAACTTCTCAAACAACAGTTAAGTTTTTTGCTGGAACTGGACATGTATCTTAGTTCGAAGATTTAGGTTTGGAACAGTTTCCAAACATATAAGTGTATATTTATGCTGGAACTGAGCAGTGATCCAATCATACAGTTTTGTTATTACTTTGAACCCGTTCTCAAACAATAACTTTATTTTCGTGCTGAAGCTTGGTTTTGTTTCATGCACTTTAGGTTAGTTTGAAACAGTCTTCAAACATATAGGTGTATTTTTATGCTGGAGCTGAGCATTGTTCCAGACATACAGTTTTGGTTTGAGTTTGAAACAAGTCTCAAACAAATGCTGTCCAGACACGTTGTTAAAATTATTAAAATAGTGTTGAACAACATTTCAACTCTACAGGGTTTGAAACATTATACTGTAAATAGTTGATTGATATGATTGTCTGTATGATTTCTAAATATTAGAATCATTTTATTATATTTTGTTTGTTTGACGTTTACGAATCATGAGGCAAGAAGCCTGAGGAAAATTTATATATATTATACAGTTTGAACAAAATTATTTAACATAGTTTCAAGCTAGGCTGTTTTTACAGCTTAATCCAGTGAAGACACAATCGCCTTACGAAAAAATATCGCTTTCTGCAGTGCGTGTCCATATATCTTCCTGCGGTGCGTGTCCATAGCTCTTCCTGGGGTGCGTGTCCATAGCTCTAGCTCTTCCTGGGGTGCGTGTCCATAGCTCTTCCTGGGGTGCGTGTCAATAGCTCTTCCTGGGGTGCGTGTCCATAGCTCTTCATGCGGTGCGTGTCCATAGCTCTTCCTGCGGTACGTGTCCATATCTCTTACTGCGGTGCGTGTCCATATCTCTTCCTGCGGTGCGTGTCCATAGCTCTTCCTGCGGTGCGAGTCCATAGCTCTTCCTTGTGTGCATGTCCGTATCTCTTTCTGCGGTGCGTAACCATATCTCTTCATGTGGTGCGTGTCCATATCTCTTCATGCGGTGCGTGTTCATATCTCTTCCTGCGGTGTGTGTCCATATCTCTTCATGCGGTGCGTGTCCATAGCTCTACCTGCGGTGCTTGTCCATATATCTTCATGTGGTGCATGTCCATAGCTCTTCCTGCTGTGCGTGTCCATATCTCTTCCTGCGGTGCGTCTCCATATCTCTTCATGCGGTGCGTGTCCATGGCTCTTTCTGCGGTGCGTGTCCATATCTCTTCATGCGGTGCGTGTCCGTAGCTCTTCCTGCGGTGCTTGTCCGTATCTCTTCATGGGGTGCGTGTCCGTATCTCTTCATGCGGTGCGTGTCCGTAGCTCTTCCTGCGGTGCGTGTCCATATCTCTTCCTGCGGTGTGTGTCTGTATCTCTTCCTGCGATGCGTGTCCATATCTCTTCCTTATTTCCTCTTCCTGAGGTGCGTGTCCATATCTCTTCCTGCAGTGCTTGTCCATATCTCTTCCTGTGGTGCGTGTCCATATCTCTTTCTGTGGTGCGTGTCCATATCTCTACCTGTGTTGCTATTTTTTTCCCGTTGAAAGGAAGGGATGTGTTTATCCAATCTGAGATTTTAAAGAACAACTTCCAATTTCTCTTCCGCCATGTTCAATAATATTTCTGTCAAAGAAGCTTGTTGTTTAAAGCGGTGTCAATTTAGAAATCACCCAGTCAAAATGATCTCGTCATCATAAGGAAGTTTCGACATAATATAATGAAAAATGTACATAATATAATAAACTTTCGACAAGATATAATAAAGTTTCGACATAATGTAATAAAGTTTCTACATAATATAATAAAGTTTCGACAAGATATAATAAAGTATCTACATAATGTAATTAAGTATCTACATAATATAATAAAGTATCTACATAATGTCATAAGGAATCTACAGAATATAATAAAGTATCCACATAATGTAATAAACAGTCTACATAATGTAATAAAGTATCTACACAATATAATGACATATCTACATAATGTAATGAAGTATTTACAGAATATAATAAAGTATCCACATAATGTAATAATGTATCTACATAATGTAATGAAGTAACTACACAATATAATGACGTATCTACATAATGTAATAAACAGTCTACATAATATAATAAAGTATCTACAAAATGTAATGAAGTTATGACATAATGTAATAAAGTATCTACATAATATAATGATAAATGCACATGATATAATAAAGAATGCACACAATACATATAAAATGGATCACATAAGACAGCTATGGCGTTCCATATTATAGGCTGTTTAGTGAAAATGGCGTGATATTGAGTTAGTGATAAAACATTTGTTTTACAGTTATATACGATATAACCTACTGTTTATACCATTTTGTCTCTGTAGGACATGCTTTCAACAATATAGAAAACAAACATAAAGATGCAAGTACATGTACGTGTAACTGTTAATGTAAGTTATCAATGGCAGGCTACGCATTTTGTTGTGATGAAGTGCATGTCGTAGGTACGTACTTTATCAATATGGGTGTTGCTTGTGTGGTTTGAAACAAACTGTTTATCGTCCAGTTAGTACAACCAGATGCCTCGTTATGTTATGATACAATTGGCATATTCTTGTACGTGTAAACATTGTCCACATAGTGAACCGGAAAAGATCAATAGCTGAGGAATTAAACTCTCTCGGTATATATATCTTTAGAAGTTCCGCGAAATCGTGAAAGTCAAACAGCAAATAGCATTTAAGGTGTTCTGAATAGCTTGTTATTGTATCTAACTTACACGGAATATTGTCTCAGTCCCCTTAACTAGTGTTATAATCAAGGCACTGGCAGATCTAATCTTTAAAATACCCGCACGCCATTCCCTAAACTCCCACATTTTATTAAAATCCGCTATAGTTTTACTAGAAAACATGTGTGCCCGTACAGATTTTGTGCTGCGCCCCTAAATGCGCCCCCTCTTACATGTAACTGAAATCTTGGATCTGCCCCTGCAAGGGTACATGTGTTATTGTGTACATGTGGTAGTATGAGTAACGTATTAATAATCATTTTTAAGTTCTATTAATCTAATAACCACACACAGTTGGTGATCAGGTAATTTGTGTAAATTCAGCAGTTCGTTTAGAGATGCGAGCGTGTAACTATAATAAATATCGCACGAGTAACAATAATCAGTAAGATACGTCCATTGGTTGTACAAAAACAAAAAATATATACCATCGTTATTTTTCTTGATTATTTGCGAAGGCATTTAAGTATCTTAAATACATTTATATGAAATATCAGAGAAAGAACAGCTTTGTAGCTCGAACAATATTTCATCTTGCAATAAACCGACCTATAATTAAAGTTGCAATAATCTCGCAATCCATGTTCTGATTAGTCCACAGAACGAACCGTTCTCCCGATTGGGTCCGTTAAAAAGTAATGTTGGGAAAGCCACATGTGAACACGTTGAATGGTCATTTGCTTCGACTGAAAGCTTGAATGATGTCACAGTTTAGTAAACATTTAATTACTATGCATTGTGGGACAGTCATAGTATTCCCTTCTTTTACATCAGGGGTTAACGTACCTGATTCGGGAGATATCAGGTTCTTTGACAGACTTATGTTCTGATTGTTCATGTATTCATTTATTCAGATGTACTGACATAATTTGTAATAGGTCAAATACTGTGGGGAGGGGGAGGGGGGGCGTGGGAAGAGGTATTTGGGGACGGGGGAATGAAAGTGGCCGGCTGATTACAACCATGATACCTCATATAAGTTTGTTTCCCAGGTTTATTAAAAATCACCATTTTCTTATTTATTTTTTACTATACATGTATCAAGCACGGATTTAAAGGGACACACAACAGTTTTGATGAGTTTCCACTCTTTAACTGAATAGTATATAACTGGATGATGAAAATATTGAATAAGAATAAATCGATATGTGTGTAGACCCTTTATATAATGTTGTTTATATTTTAGAACAAGGCATAATAAATTGATGTTTTACACGTTCTCCTTAGTCATGTGACATAAAGTGTACCACATATTTTATTGTGTTTTATTTTATAAATTATAATATTATATAGGTATATTATTATTAATTTGTATTTTTTAAGAATTGTTACTCATATCATATGATTCATAACCAGCTTGACTTCACTAGTTGTGTAAAAACGTTAATAGTTTCTTAAATATCAAATATCAGACAGTTATTCTTATAACCTTCATATAGTGATACATTTATTTTTGTAAAATCGACATGTTCAAAAATGCCGAGTGTCTCTTTAAGGCAATTGCCTGTGTTTGATATTATCCCTGTAGTAATAATGACATCGATATCTCCAAATAGTATAACTTTAAAGATATATAAATATATTTCTAAATAATGTCTAATTGTTAGGTATTTGAGGAGCCAAACAGTCCGCCCTGCACCCCCAATAATTCCATTGTGTACCCCCGACCGTCTCCTCCCCATAATCCCTATCATCAACGCTTCTTGTCCAATTCCCTCCTATTAATCCTGCTCATACACCTGCTATGTTATTACGTTGGGTATTTCTTAATCAACATTTGTTTAGGGGTTTGTTAATGTTGAAACGTGTATTATATCTGTCCTTTTGATAATGTGTATTTATATGATACTACTTTAGAGAAACCGAAACTATCCGATTATATTTACGGAGAATGCAAAACTAGGTCAAGGGTGTGTTTGTGTTGTTAGTTACGTGCTACACAACTGCACTCGAGTTGAGGAAGTAATGGCGACGGGTGGTAGTTTAAGGCGGACAGTGAAAGGTTCGGACGAATCCTTCGATTTTATGTGTTCACGTTGTGTGAAAAAGAACAGAAATATAGAGGCTACACAGTACTGTGTGGAGTGCCAGGACTTTTATTGTTCTTCGTGTGTCGAGTGTCATGATAGCATTCCTGCATTATCCGGACATAAACTACTCGGTCAGTCAGAATTTCCGACGGATGGATCCAAGAAGCTGGTGTCATTGCCGACGGAGAGGTGCAGTGCACATCCTACTAAACTGGTGGACATGTATTGTCAAAATCATGATCAGATAGGCTGTCACGTCTGTATGACTAAGAAACACAGGTAAATAAATTATTGTAATATTATCTATTTTTAATTGTCTGTCCGGCTGGTCACACAGGCGCCAGAATTGGTGTTTAAACCACTCATTTAACCAGACCTCTTAAAAAAAGCTTACCCCAACCCCCCCACACAATTTTGTTTAATTAACCGAAAACAAAAATCAATTCCCTTTAACCGTTTTTTTTCTGTGACAAGTCAAAATGCATGAAAATATCTGATATTTATCGTAAGTTGGAAAACGTTTGGAACTCCTAAAGTGCCAAAATAAACGCAATTCATCAATAATTCTCCAAATTTTACAGTATGTAAAACATAACTGTAAATGGAACTTCTTTAACAGCAAATCTCGGATTAGTTTTGTTTCAATGAAGTTTATAAGTACACGTAATAAAAAAATGATATTGTCGAATACTTTGCTGGATGGTGTAGGGCATATCGGGTAACGTCATTGAAGTGGTAGTGTATATATTCAGTTAAAGTGTAAATGAATAACAAATGTTTGTACCATGTAACTTATAACCATACCCTGGGTTGGGATATTAGGTTTATGTGGTTTATGTACCATGTAACCTATAAACATACCCAGGCTGGCGATGTCACGGTATATATGATTTATATACCATGTAACCTATAAACTTTCCCGGGCTGGCGATATGACGGTATATATGGTTTATATACCTAGTAACCTATAAACATACCCGGGTTGGCGATATTACGGTATATATGGTTTATATGCCACGTAACCTATAAACAAACTCAGGGTTTGCGATATTACGGTATATATGGTTTATATACCACGTAACCTATAAATATACCCAGGGTGACGATATTACGATATATATGGTTTATATAGGCCTACTTATCAGCTGGAATGGCGTTCGGTTAATGTTAACTATAAAACAGTTGATTATATAGATAAAGTATATAAAGCTTGTTTGCTTGTAAGAGTTTAGAAAAATCGTTTACCGGGGCTATATTTGTATGATATATTGATAGGTTTATAGCCCACTCACCCCCTTTATTACGTTTCGCCAGTATGAACAAAACATTGGATATGTTTATGAAGTATGATGGCAACAAGTTGTGTTAGGTGATAACAGATAAAAACTTGTTGAATACAGTGAGTAATAAAAACAACTCGATAACAAGTTTTGTCCGACATCAAAGTCTACGGGAATATATCACACTAGATTGTATGGCTGAAATGCGTTGATGCAAACTGGCAAGATTATGCCTTCCTTTTAAAACCGTCGTCGAAAAAGCAACAGTTGTGACATAAAAAATGTCACATTACATGTAATCGAGTGATATATACTAATGTTCTTGTTCCAGTTGTATTCGAGTGAATCATACTTCAGTTAACCAAACAGATCAGGATATATCATTAGTTCTTCCAAGTTTAAACAATAAGCAAACTAACATAATGATATGTTTTTGTTAGCTGATTTATAACCAAACAATACATTGTCATTTATATTAGCATATAAAACATATGTAACAATATTCACTCCAGTGACTACTTACGCACTGTGAAGTAAATATAGTAAAATAATATTCATCACAGTGACAACTTACGAAATGCGTAGCAAATATATATATATAATCTTTATTTCCTCCATATATGAAGAGATAATACATAGTATGCAAACATGATAAATGGGAATTATTTGAAAAGATTTATAAATACATGTAGTTACAATTTCAATATTGTCTTACAATCAGTATTTACATTTCAATATGTAGATTTCATATATAGAAATAGTTAAGAACCAAATGAAAATTAAAGCAGGTATGTATGGTTGTACGGTAGCTATTTACATTAATGACAACAACAACATAGTTGACTTACATATATGATAAGGATAAAAGTCATATTTATATATTGTTAGAAATAAATATTTACAGACAGACAGACAGACAGACAGACAGACAGACAGACAGACAGACACACACACACACACACACACACACACACAGACATACACACACACACACACACACACGCATATATATATATATATATATATATATATATATATATAGTTTTAAACTTGCCGAATTACTGGGTCTGCTTTGCGTATTGCACCCGAATTCTTGGGTCGCCATGTCGATTATTGGGACATATGTAGATTATTGGGACATAGACCCAATAGTGGCTAGACCCAACAAAATTGTGCGGTTATATCCATTCCTTTTACATTACTCATTAAAAAAAAAATGCTTTTTTAAACATGATTATTGGGTCCGAAAATGTTGCATATATACAATTGCCGTGAATTCTATATATCTGTAGATATATAGGGGATATATATTCATAGTGCGCATGCTCCAGTTCGATTTCACTTCCTTTCTAAACATGGCGGACTGGCTTGCCCAGCCTCTCTCGCTTCAGGAATACAATCATCAAGTGCGTGTCTACATAATGGCTTTGGTAAGTTCATAACGTTTCCTGGACATAAATGATCTTGTCGATTTACTGGTTTCTAAATAATCTAGTGCCACAAAGGAATCTAATGCATGCAGTGATTAATTTGTAAATTTTGATGTGCCAGAATGACTGTGTGGAAATAATCTATATTCGGATGCAACAGTTTTCGGATAGTATTTTTTTTTCTAAGTCTTACAGTATGAATAGCAATATATCATTTATTGACCTGTAAAATATAGAGAACATTTTGTCATTATACTTATTTTATGAGTAATAATGACATTGTTTACTTTGTGCAATGTTTGAGAATTAACTGTTGATGACGTAAAGTAAACAAGCATAACAATAATTTTATTCCTTGAATAACATCTAAACCTTTATACTGCTGATAGAAGTAAAGTATGCTTAAATTAATATGTTTTATAATATTTTTAATGCACATGAACCTCATTTTGAAAAGATGCACAATGTTCAAAGTGACAAGCCAATGACTAAGCTGATGGGGTCATTGTCGTTACATTTAATAAGAAATATGTACCCTAGCGACATAATGACGTCACATTTTTAAATTTTGGCAAAATGACGTCAGCATTATTGATGCTTACAGTCTGTGAAATTAGACATTTGAATTTACTGGCCCGAACACCTTCATATTTTAAATTTTGCATAGCTTTACAAAAAGTCACTGGCCCGAACAGATTTTCACTAGCCATAGGCCACCGGACGTGTGCTAAAAACGATGACTGTGCTTACTTAGGTGTAAACAATATGCAAAAGTTTTTACAAAACGTATGTGTTGTTAATTTGTTATTATAGCTAATATTGCTGTGGGATTATATTGTGGGCATATCTTTTAAAGTAATCAAACAAGATTTCAGTTTTCCGGTTACATTTATGTATACAGAAATATCCCCGGGGGACATATCTGTATTAAATGTAACGACAATGACCCCATCAGCATTACTAAATCAGTTGACCATTCTTTTTTATTTATTGTTATTTGTTCCATACTCATTTACTTTAGATTTCAATGAAGCATGGCATTTTGCTCTGAGAGGTGCATTTTGTTGGGCTTTTTATACAATTTCTATGATTTCAAATTATGCATATATATAGCAAACATACATTGATGTCAAATTACACTTTATATTAATGTTAAAACAGTGTATCAATATTGTGATATTATTCTATTCTAATGGTTAATAAGCTGTTCAACAAGTATTCCATTAAAAGCAGCGCCATAACGTTGCACTGTGCAAGCAAACAGTGTTATATATATGGTTCAGTGTTTGTTTCCTTTCAGACAACGAGACTGAGAAGCAGGGCAGCGAGTGAGCTGTCTCATAAGTCAGCTGAGGAAAGGTGGTTAAATTCATTGACACATATATAGGTGAGTTATTCATGAACACTAAAATTATTATATTAATTTCACAGCTTGTTGTAAGGTAAAGTATACAATATATTTTGCCTTATATGGCTATAGTGAAAACTTAAAAAATCTTATCCTCAGAAAGTGTCAGGCCGATTTTCAAATAATTTTGTTGAAATGTTCCTTAAGTGACCAACTATAACACTGAAAAAGTTATTTACCAAATTATCATCCCAAAAGTGGCAATAAGCCGAGCGTTTGTGCCATACACGGTGCTCTTGTTGTATTTTGTTACCGGGTATATATGTTTCATTTAATTTAAATGTCTTAATCACACATTATTATCTTACAACAGCATTTAAAGTGCAATTGGAAACCAAATTGTCATTGAAATAGTCCCTTTAATATTTGTTTAAAGCATGTTCATCAACTTAGGTGTTATTTTTTAAGCAAAAATAAATATTACCTCTAAAATGTTGTTTAACACTTTTTACAGGTGTCCCAGCTTCTACTTGTTGAAAGTGGCGCAGTGAACAAATGAAAAGGCAAGAAGTTATCAGAAATTCCTATTGAAGGTACGCTAATTTGCATAGAATTAAGACATGAGTCTAAGACATTGTATTATTCAATTGAAAATTGCATTATATGGTATGGCTGAAGCGGAACATAAAATATTTAACGATTTGTGAAGTTAAGGTATCCAGTGAGACTTTACTAAACTAATGTACTTTGTGAAATACCGTCAAGACATTATTACTAAGTATAGAGGTTTATAAAGTACTTCACTTCATTAGCATCAATGCATTCCAAGTTAAGCTACACATACCTTGGTGGGTATCTGTTTCTACTCCACATACCTTGGCATTTGTTTTACTTGAGCTGTACTGTAATTTTGAACACATACATGTAGAACTCAAACATGCAGAAGTAGACGATAATAGGCATCAAAACAGTTTTTCACTGTAATTCATGTGTTATTTCTTTCTTTAAACTCTGATTTTCTAATCTGTGAAATTGCAGCATAAAATAGAAAAATACCAAACATTATTATACCCCAACTTTTTCACAAAGCCTGGGCTAAATACGATTCACATGTGTTGGTTCCTATGTCCGTCCATCCAATATTTTGTTTCAACTCCATAATTTCTAAATGCCTGGAACCAGTTTCATATTACTGCAGATTTGTATTCCAATTACTAGATGATATGGCGCGAACACCAACCATGCTTATCTGTCAAAGGTCTAGGTCACAGTTGAAGGTCAAAACAAAATTGCTTCAACTCCATAACTTCTAAATGCCTGGAAGGATTTTCATATTACTGCAGATAAGTTTTTCCATGACAAGATAATGTTTAGTGTAAATCACCCATGCTTTTATGCCAATGTTCAAGTAAACATTTTTTAAAATGGGAATCTTTTATGATGAACTTGCACAAAGTCCATATTCATGAACAACTTAACCCTTTCAATCAGACTTACCGGATCTTGAAAAGGATGAAGGAGAGGATGAAGAAATTGTGGAAGATGCAATGACAAATGATCTTCCCATAGAAGCAAGTGGCTCCGATCCAATAAACCCATGTAGCCCTGCCCCATTCAAACCATTCAAATATAAATTATTATACTAAGTTGCTTTATAAAAGAAGATCGAGTTATTAATAATAATTTGTGTTGTAATTATCTTCTAAGAATTGCTATTCCTACTACCACCACTACTACTGCTACTACTACTACTACTACTACTACTATTACTACTACTACTACTACTACTACTACAATTACTACTACTACTACTAAAACTACTACTAACTACTACTACTACTATTACTACCACCACCACCACCACCACCACTACTACTACTACTACTACTACTACTACTACTACTACTACTACTACTACAATTACTTCTACTACTAAGACTACTACTACTACTACTACTGCTACTACTGCCAATACTAATACTAGTATTAATACTGCTGCTAATACTGTTGCTGCTATTATTACTTCTACTACAACAACTGCTAGTGCTACTGCTGCTGCTTCTGATACTACTACTACTACCACTAATAATATTACTATTCTACTATTACTACTACTACAACAACTATTACTACTACTACTACTACTACTGTTAATCATACTGTTGCTGCTGTTACTGCTGCTATCAATACTACTACAATTACTACTACTTCTACTACTGCTACTGATGCTGCTACTGATACTATTACTACTACTACTACTACTACTACTACTACTCCTACTTATACTACTACTTCTTCTACTACTTATAACAATAATAATAATAATAATAATAATAATGATATTAATACTTATGCTAATAATGTTCTATCAATACTACTACTACTACTACAACTACTGCTACTGCTGCTGCTGCTGCTGCTACTGCTATTCATACTGATGCTAATATATTCTATCAATACTACTGCAATTACTTCTATTACTATTACTACTTCAACACCTACTACTACTACTACTAATGCTGCTGATGCTGCTTCTGATACTACTGCTAATAATAGTGTTGCTGCTATCAATACTATTACTACTGCTACTGATGCTGCTTCTTATACTACTACTACTACAAACAATAACAATAATAATATTGTTGCTGCTATCAATACAACTACTATTACTACTACTGCTGCCACAAATACTACTACTACAATTACTGATATTGATACGGCTGCTGCTGCTGCTGCCTCTGATACTTTTTCTACTACTTGTACTACAACTACTACTACTACTACTACTACTACTACTACTATTTATTATGATAAAACTTTTACTTTAGCTGATGATGCTCTACTACTTTATAACTAATACTGCTACTAATAGTGTTGATTCTGTTACTACTACTACTACTACTACTGCTACTACTACTACTACTACTACTACTACTACCTACTACCTACTACCTACTACTACCTACTACCTACTACTACCTACTACCTACTACTACTACTACCTACTACCTACTACCTACTACCTACTACTACTAACTACCACCACCACCACCACCACTATTACTACTACTACTAATGCTACTGATGCTGATTCTGCTTCTGATACTACTGCTAATAATAGTGTTGCTGCTATCAATACTACTACTATTACTACTGCTACTGATGCTGCTTCTTATACTACTACTACTACAAACAATAACAATAATAATATTGTTGCTGCTATCAATACAACTACTACTACTACTACTACTGCTGCCACAAATACTACTACTACAATTACTGATATTGATACGGCTGCTGCTGCTGCCTCTGATACTTTTTCTACTACTTGTACTACAACTACTACTACTACTACTACTATTTATTATGATGAATCTTTTACTTTAGCTGATGATGCTCTACTACTTTATAACTAATACTGCTACTAATAGTGTTGATTCTGTTACTACTACTACTATAACTACTTCTACTACTTCTACTACTACTACTACTACTACTACTGCTACTAATACTACTACTATTACTACTACTACTACTACTACTACTACTACTACTACTACTACTACTACTACTACTACTACTACTACTACCACCACCACCACCACCACTACTACTACTACTACCACTACTACTACTACTACTACTACTACCACCACTACTACTACTACTACTACTGCTTTTGCTTCTAATACTGCTACACATATTGCTGCAGCTATTACCAGTACTACTACTACAATTACTATTATTGATACTGCTGCTGCTTTTGAAACTTTTACTACTACTACTACTACTACTACTACTACTACTACTACTGCTACATCATCATTATCATGACATTATTATCTCAACATCATCTTCATCATCAACCATCATTACCATTATCTGCATCATTATCATCATCATCATCATAATCATCATCATCATTATCATCACCATCATCATCATCAATCATAATCAATCATTATTTTATGCAGCAACAACAGCATAATTTGTTTAATCAATATCAGTAGCAACAGATGTAGCAGCACTATAATTAGCACAGTCAACTGTATAAACAGAATCATCAACTGTCATTATAAATATAATCTCAATATCATCATATTATAACCACAACTCCGGGCTAAGACGGAAGCGCGATTGACTATCAGTCCAATGGTCATGCGTTCGAATCCCCTCCCGGCCACACTCTGTATATCTATACACGAATCCCAATGAGACGCAATGTTGTATAACAATTAACACGGAAAGAGTGGCCAGGAGGGGACTCGAACGCACGTGTCCTGATTTAAAGGTCAAACTGACTAAGCTTAGCGGGTCCATCTAGACGGTACTGTAATCATCATAATACATACTCAATGCTTATTGACTGCAAGGCATTTAACGAGATACAGGCATTTTTTTACTCTGATACGTTTAAAATGTTTCCAGATAAATGTTTTTTTCAATTTTTCCGTATGTATAAAAATACACTTAATATAGAAAATGCCCACACAAAGTCGGTATTTGTCATTCTATTGTTAATAGGTGGAAACTCTAATTGGTGATAGTGTTGTTGTCCCTGTAAATTTAGTCAGCAGTCTAACTTTCCATTATTATAGAATGTAGGATGTGGTCTGTCTAATCCTCCAACCCCCCTCATGCAGCCAAACTCCCTTAATTACAGCGGCATCATGTCGGTCTTCCTTTGTGATCAACACAATGCATATTTGACATGCGTTGTTATAGCAATGTAAGAAACATAAGTAATATTTTAATGACTGCAAAACGTACATCTACTGTTTAAAATAATCTACATTATTTTGTTTTATGATTTAAGTATGTTTGAAAACATTTTATCCGAAAAGAAATTTATGATATACATTTTAAAATATTGATTTCGTTAATGCTAAACTGCATAATATGTACATGCGATAATAATATTTTTAGAACGACAACCAGAAAGTGAGTCGTTTGAGTTAAAATGTATATTAATAAATGCATGCTTTCATCAATGAATAAACGAGTGAGTGAGTGAGTGAGTGACTGAGTGAGTGAGTGTCACTGAGGTGAAAATTATACAGTTACAGAACACTGGTGTCCCAGTACAAAAAAGAAACACTTGAAAAAACCTAAACAGAAAAATCCAAAGACTGAAATCTAAGTTTGAGACAGTTCCTCTCCAAGACTACATCAACAGAATGGCTCGCTTGACAGGATTGTAATATAATATGAATTTGAGCTTAAGTTTAGAGTTTGCTTAGTGCAAAGTGCTGATCAGATATGTGCTTGGTAGTTTGATAAAAAAAAAAAGTGAAAATCTTTCATGAAAACAATGATTTGTTTCACCTCTTTATGCAATGTTTTAAGTTAATTATTTTAAATTAATAATTATGATGATTGTGTGAAGTCATTGGTTAGACAGTTACATGTATATAAAGATCAATAAAATATAAATATAGATAAATTAATTTAAAAAAAAAACAGATACTTTTTCCCCTTTTACCACATGTTTTGAAAATAATTAAATATAATTATATGTCACCAAATGAAACATGTAATAAAATAAGCAATTTATCCATTAAGTACATGTTTATAAAAACACATGTTTTTCAAATGTCGTCTACTAATAAAGTAGACAAAATGGGATTCACACCTTAAAGGTGTTGACATTAGTGATATTATATATTTTTGTGTAACAAATTCTATTATTGTTATAATTTTAGAAAAATTACATAAAATAAAAGAAAAATCAGTTATATTAGTATTTTACATATGTAAAATAGAGAGTAGACAAAATGGGAATGTGTGTCAAAAAAGGAGTAGACGAAATGGGAATGAATGTCAAGATCATTGACGAAATGGGAGTAGACCAAATGGGAAGTCACCTTTGATTGGATATTTTATACGGGATGACACGGCTTGCAGTCATGAGATTATAGATCTATTAGCGTCGCATCGCTGGAGGCATATTTCAGATATTAGAATAGGCTAGCTAATATATACAAATAATTGACAGATATGCACCTATGTCTATTTAGAAATATTTATCATTCATTGGTTCCTGATTATGACTTTTTCAAAACGAGACTATGTATTATGTTAATTACAAGATCTAGTATGGTTATGTTACTAACTGAGTGGAAATTAAGTTATCTCTATACAAGATAATACAGGCTTTTGTCCTACATTCAGATAGTGCATCTATTGTGGTGGCTGTTCAATTTAAAAAAAAAATAATATATATATATATATGTTAAAGCAAAACATCGGAAACAGAAAATGTGATTTTTTTATATAAAAAGAGCTTTTAAATTAATAAGGTTGTAGGTGATCAATTTTTCACGTAGGATGAAAACATACGGTCATAGTTATTTTATTTATATTTCTTCATTTTTTAATTTAAAAACGTTTTTACCAAATCTCTCCGCATAAAAGTGAAACCTATATTCTTATGATATGTGGTTGAAACGACGATGTGGTGTTTTAAAATTGTTTATTCAGTTTACGCTGTGATGTCATATCCATGACTTGTAAGGACAACTTTTAGGTTTCCAAAACAAAAACATAATATACTAGTGTACACCAATTTCTGTTAAATAAAAAATTAAGAAATGAGACCCCGTTGATTTTCAAATGCATTAAATCATGAAATAACAGTTTCAAAAGCATGTCACGGTAAACTTCCCTATTGGCGGTAAAAAATCAAAAGTCATTGCCCTTCGATCTTCGGGTTGACACTGCGTGCGATCAGGCAATGTGATAATTAGCGATAATTACATTGCTGGAGGGCGTACTTCGCACTGCTTTATTATGGCTTGTGTTAAAATTTCTTTATAAACATTAACATCTGTTACTTTAATTGAAATTATGCAGAATACAGAATAGTTTATTTTGTGTGTTTAAGGTTGTTCTTTTTGGCGAGTAAGAAAAGTTGATTATTTAAGAATAAATTGATTGTCATTGTAAACCTATATGACTGATTGATGAGTATACTTTCGGTAACATTATTGATAATGATACTAGTTGATTATATTAATCATACTAATTGTGTATTTATTTAATTAATTAATTAATTTCATAGATAATGAAAGATAATACTTCCTTATTTTATTAATTATCTATATTTAATGATCTAGAGGATTGATTAAATTTCTTACTTAATTGTAGATAGGTTGTGTGTTCGAATCCCCGCCAGGCAAGACTCCCGTCCGTAATGATTGATATACGACATTGCGTCTCATTATCATTCATCTCTCGATGCTGATAAAAGTGGGAAAGTTATCAGTTACTTGCAGAGATGGGGTGTGCTCGAGTACTGGTTAACATTTTAGGATTCTAGCAGTCGTTAGGTAAAATGATCGTCTGTTAAACTTCAATGACATAAAAATGACGCTAACTATTCAATCAATGAATCAATCATTCAATCAGTCAATAAATAAATAAATCAATCAATCATAATAGATGGATGGATGGATGGATGGATGGATGGATGGATGGATGGATGGATGGATTATCAATCAATCAATCGATCAATCAGTCAGTCAGTCAGTCATAATAAATAAAAAAAAAATAAATAAATAAGTAAGTCAATCAATCAATCAATAAATAAAAAAATAAAAATGAATGAGTGAAAGAGTGAAAGAATAAAAGAATAAATAAATAAATAAATAAATAAATAAATAAATAAATAAATAAATAAATACATCAATAAATACATCAATAAAAAAATAAAAATGAATGAATGAAAGAATAAAAGAATAAATAAATAAATAAATAAATAGATGATTTATTAACCGTATGCAGACCAAGCACCGGCCAACATGGCTTAGCGGGTTTAGACAATTTGGGTTCATTACATAAAAATTAAATTGAGTGCAGGGATTGTTATCAAATCAATACATAAGGCCAACACATTGCTCTTATATAACGCAAATTAATTTGCTAATAGTATTTATAAGTGAAGTTTTAATCGGTATGTAAGCTTTAATTGAATATAAGTACATTCATTTGTGTATGGTTACGATAATATATCATTATTACCGTAATACTATCGTATGTAATCGTATAAACAGCGTATCGACTGTAATGGTCATTATGCACTATTAACAAAGGAACTGATGCCATGAATCCCAAACAACATTTTAATATTGTTGGTAGTAGTTATAATTCAATGTTTTATTCAGCAATATGTGTAATAATATCGATGACCAGTCAAGTTCTTATATACCGTTGCGCTTTAAACTGGTCATTTTGGCGAGCATATATCGATAACCAGATCACACCGCTCTTAATTATGATGTGTGAATTCAAGTGCACCGGCTAAACGTTCTGGTCGCTGATTGGATAATCTAAGAGTTTATTCAATCAGCAACCGGAACGCTTACGCTAAGCGGTCTAGTTGCTGACTGGGTAAACGCTTAGATGGTCCAATCAGCAACCAAAAGGCTTGTTTAATCGTAAGCGTTTAGCGTTTGTTTACTAGGCGTTTCCAATGCGTTTCGGCCTGGTAATAAAACGGTTCCCGTACTGTATTACTGAAATTATTTTTTATCAAGTTTCAATTCACAAAACAGTGATGAGTTTGTACCTTCTCCTATGATTTTTTTCAAATATCCTAAAAATGACCCTTTCATCCTTTAAGGCCAAACAAAATAATATGTGTTTCTATGTTGTTTGCTACACTGATAAAAGCACAAATTGCTGCAAGAATGAATAGTATTTTATTAGCCATTTTGAGACAAAGTGAGCACCTTTTGTTATAAAGATTATCTTCTAAAATTTTAGAAATTTTCTTGTCAGAAAGCTCAGTGCCAGTCTAGAGCTTTCATATTTGAGATGCATTTTTAGCTCAACTGAGCTTTGCTCAAGGTGAGTTATTGTGATCGCCTTTTGTCCGGCGTCTGTCGTGCGGTGTGCGTCAACTTCTTCTCCTCAGTAACCAGTGGGTCAATTGGGATGAAACTTCATAGGAAGCATCCTGTCAATGACCTCACCAGCATTCCTTCAAATTTTTGGGATCCATGCAGAATTTTGGTTTCCATGTCAACAAAATGAAAAAACTTCAGAATTCTTCTTCTGCCAAACTGGTTGGCAGATTTTCAAATAATTTTGTAGAAATGTTTCTTAAGTGACCCACTATCGGATTCCTTCAAGCCATGTTGATTGGTTAAAAAACATGGCCACCAGGGGTCAGGGCTATTTTGCCTTATATGGCTAAAGTGAAAACTTAAAAAATCTCCTCCCAAATTGGTTGGCAGATTTTCAAATAATTTTGTAGAAATGCTCCTTGCATGACCCTCTATCAGATTCCTTCAAGCCATGTTGATTGGTCGAAAAACATGGCCACCATGGGGGTGGGGGCTATTTTGCCTTATATGGCTATAGTGAAAACTTAAAAAATCTTCTCCTCCAAAAGTGTCAGGCCGATTTTCAAATAATTTTGTAGAAATATTCCTAGGGTGACCCTCTATTACATTCCTTAAAGCTAAGTTGATTGGTCTGAAACTATGACTGCCAGGGGTGGGGCTTATATAGCTAAAGTGAAAAAAAAAATAACCAGGTGAGCGATCCAGGACCATCATGGCCCTCTTGTTTATCTAGCCATAACTTTTGTTGACATGGTTCCATATCATAGGTTTAGTCATTAATTGCCAACACTATTAATTTTCAGACTTACCTGATCCTGGAGAAGAAATTCTGAGGGATGCAACAGCAAATGCTCTTCCCATGGAATTGAGTGGCTCCACCCCCATAAAAGAAAGTGGCTCTGCCCCCAATGATCAAAGTAGCTCCACCTGTGGTAAGTTTTCTGTGGTCATTGTAATTAAATTAAGATTTTTAAATGCCCAATGGGTCGTATTATGTTATGGTCTCAGTGTCTGTTCATCCGTGGACAATTCTGTGTCCAAGCTGTAACTTTCTCACTTTCATGGCATCTTAAAATCACCAGACACAAATCATAATCATAATAAGATGGTGTGTCACGTGCAACTTGCAGGCCTGTACGTCAAAGGTCAAGGTCACAAATAGAGGTCAAAGGTCAAACTTATGATACTTTGTCCAGGGTATATTTCACACACTGATTGAAGGATTCTGAAATCTGACACAAATCAAAACCATGATGATACGGTGTGTCATATGCAATTTTTAGGCCATTACCTCAAAGGTCAAGGTCACAAATGGAGGTCAAAGGTCCAACTTTATTATACTGTTTCCGGGGCATATCTCACACACTGATTGAAGGATTCTGGAATAACTTCCCTAGATGAGATGGTGTGTCCCATACATGAGCCAGGCCTGTGCCTCAAAGGTTAAGGTCACAAATAAAGGTCAAAGGTCAAACATTATGATACATTTTCAAGGGCATATCTCACACACTGATGAAAGGATTCTGAAATAACTTGGCACAAGTGTTTGCTTTTATGAGACTGTATGCCACCTACATGAATCATGGCCGTCCATCCATCTGTTAGCAACCTGGGTCACTGGGTTAGATATACATGTATTGAAAAAAATTGGACACTGCTATAGATGATGCACATTGTTCTGTTGTATCATGAGATATGGTCCTTATATGTTATCCTCTCGTCGTATATTGCCCTCTTTGTGGAGCTCTTGTTATATTTATACTGACAAATGACAGATGATGGTTAAGATTACCGAAATTATTCTTTGTGTCAAGTTTCAATTCAAAATAGAGTGATGGTTTTGTACCGTATCTAATTATTTTTGAAGATATCCTAAAAATGAGCTATTCAACATGTACCTTAAAGCAATTTTCTTTTCTTTGGAATGTTTTGTAAGACAAAGAATTTTTTTATCAGCAGTGTATAATTTTTGATGTAATGCCACCAAAAATGTTTGTTTGTAGTAATATAAGTGACCCGTTTTTGTTACCTGAGTTATTCACTTTATTTTTCTTAAAGTAACACAAGCCTTATTTAATTGGTAATATGGTCATTATTGTATATTTAATTGATTCTTTGGTCACATGCACATGTGAATAAAATACATCTATTGCGCCTTTGATTGAACCAAAATAGTTTTGATAATAAAACATAACGCTAATGAACACTACCACCGTTTTTTATTCAGTAATACGTGTATAGCTTCACTACACCTTACGCGATCAAAAACATTGTCATAAGTGACGTCATACACACATGTTTGTGTGTACATGTGTTAATTTATATGTTTCAAATAAGCCTAAATGGTTTTTAACACAAAAGAAAAAAAATATGAATACCTATATTTGAGGACATTGGCCCTTTAATGAAAAGACCCAATAAAATGATTGTTTCATTTTTGAATTTCAGGTAAGAAGAAGAGACGTCCAAATCTGAACAGACTATTCTGCAGAAAAAATTCCATAGATACCTTAAGGGAAATGGACATGTGCATAAAGCAGACTTAAACTATTGTCAAAATATTTGTGACAAACTATCCAAAAGATCTTTGGCTCAAATTAGAACAAAACTCAATAACATGAAACTAGGTAAATCTTGTTAGATATTTAATGATACATTTTCTATGAAGGACAGTCAATATGTAATATCACTCAAATTGACAATGTATAGATTTGTTTGTAGCATAAAATTTCTAATCAAAAGTTACATATATATATCTGAACATTAGGAATCATTATCTTTCCGAGGACACCAAATATTGCATGAGTCTGACTTATTATCATTAGTTTATAGTGGTATGACAAAGGAACACACATAACACTAAGTTACAGTAAACAAATACAGGAAACTTTTTGAGTGCAATTTTGACTTAATTTTAATATGCATTTTATGTTTAATGCTATTTTCCCTATTTGTGGAGACTCTGAACTTACAAACAGAACAATGTATTGATGGAATTTCATATTATAGTGGGTAAATCAATGTTGAAATACATAATGAGGAAACTAAGAGAAATGGGATAGTAATTTAAGAGGAAATCACAAATGTAAAACTGAGTATTTGTGTAAAAGATGAAAGGTTAGACTGAGAAAAAAACTTTAAAAAAACACATAGTCATAATTTATAAAAGTGTGAACATGTTATCCTTTAATGGATTTCTTTGCAATTGTTTTAAAAACCCAGAATGATTTTTTCCAAGAGCTGAGAACCAGAATCTTATTATACCTATACAAGACTGTATGGCAGTTTTTATATTTTGGTTCCTATCTCTGAGTCTGTGTTTTATCTTGTAACAGTGGTAGATAGGTGTGAATTTCTGTTTTCTGGATAATTAGTAATAGTTACTATTGGCTGCGTTTGTCTTTGCGTATAATATTGTATTGCGCTTAAAATATGCTGTTGTTGGTTGGTAACGTCATTGTAACCCTTGAAAGAGTATATGTTTGATTGTACAATATAATATTTCGGAATACTAGTTTTGTCAATTTATGTCAGTTGATTAATAATGAACAAATAATTCAATGCTGGGATAAAAACACTTCTGTTATATTCTAGATTTAAAAGGTGGATTGGCTTTTACTTCATGCTTGGTTCTGAAGCCATATATTATTGCATAATAGAAAAATAAAGATCTTAAAATATGGAATATTGTCTCAATATTAAAAGGAATAGTCCGAACAATGTATGGTTCTTTGTCTATGTGAATTCAGTATCGTATGAATTACCTATTTTAGTATTGGGGAGAATTTTCTGTACTTCAGGCAGTTCATGGCTTCACAAGCCTTCTATAACTTCATACATAAAAATGAAACAAATGCTTTCCCTTCTTTTGTAAATATATTTCTCTTTATTGTGTTTTTACAGATTTGAAAATTACATAACAAAGAATTGTTTTATTATGTATTATATTATTTTTTTGAAATTTGAATAACTACATTAGTTAAATTGTGAGGAACAAAAAGATATGTGCTATTATACAATATTTTATAACAGTTGTATAGTTTTCAACTAAAAGCAAAGCTTAATAGGTCATTTTGATTCTTAAAGGAATAACTTCAGATTTATGACTAAATTAACATTTGTAATTTGTGTATTTTGTGATTAACCTTAGTATCATATGTATTGTGAATAGACAAAGGTACATAAATATAGAGTATATATTTGTAATGCTAGTATTATTGTTAATCGTTTGTGTAGCTTAGAAGGACCAAAGTGATGTGTTGTTTTTCTTATTATATCCACTGTGGAATCACTTGTTCAAATTCTTTATTCCAAATAACTGACACTATGTTTGACAAAAGTGATTAAATTGCATTTAAAAGAGTTTGTAGTTGGCTAAAATATTTGTATAAGTGATTTCATTGAAATCAAAGAACTTTGATATGGAATGATTTTGGCAGTTAAAAACAATTATTACAAATATCCAAACTTACATGCTGTTTTAAAGTCGATAGTAAATGAGTTGTTGAAGCCTTAAATTTATTCATGATTTCATGATGACGTTGCTAAAACCACACATATTTTGGTTAATGGTCAAGTTTTCAGTTTTATTTCATTCACAAGTTTTTGATTGTTTGCTGATTTAGTTTTGCACTTAAAATTATTAATCGCTTTTGCTTTATGTTTAAGAATAATGAAGAATTGTTTTAGTATATATATTTGAAGAAAAAATCATTGATTGTAATTAAAAAAAATATTTTCAGTTCTTTGAAATCACATTTGTAAGGCTGTTACATAAAATATGATACATATTATGTTATATTTTTTCTCATGGTTTTTTCTCCTTCTACACATATAACAGTTATACAATAACTTGCCGCAACAAAAAGTAGAAACAATTATGAGTTCATTGCATTGTATACTCATTGTCATTAGCTCTACTGGCCAAAGGCCAGAAATGCTTATGCGATGGCGCGTTGTCTGTTGTCCGTCGTCTGTCGTCTGTTAGCAGCACTTTCTCTGAAAACTAGGCCAATTAAACTGAAACTTCACATGGGTGTTTCTATTGCATAGGAGACTATACAGAAAAAAAAAATTTTTCGATCTGAAATTCAAGATGGCTGCCGTTACTAAAACTAGTCCAAAACTTAAAAAATCTTCTTCTCATGAACGGCCCAACAGATTTTCAAAATATTTATGTAGTAATGATGACCAACTATAGTTTTGTTAGATTTGTTCAAATGGTGTCCCTAGGGTTAAATATGACCTCGCCCCGAGGGTTCAATTAGGGGATACATGTCATTATAATAATTTTTTCTTTTTCTTTTTTAAAATGGAAATGATTTTGCCTTTATTTTTACAGAAGCATTGTTAGGTGAAGGAGGTTCAGATTTGTAACAATGACTGGGTTCCACTGTCTTAAGGGGTCATGAGGGGCCTAAAAAGGGTAAAAATTGGGAATTACTAAATTCGTTTTCTTTAGAACTGGTATGTCATATTTGTTCATATTTTGCATAAATTATCCCTATGTGTAGGGGTTTGATTGCAAAAAAGAATTAAGGGGCTAAAATTTATAGGGGCCCAGTAAGGGTACTTAGAATTTTACATAGGGACATTATGGGAAAACAGAAAATTCTCTTTTTCTTTCATCTGTTCTGAAACCACTAGGCCAGTTAAACTGAAACTTCACGTGGGTGTTTCTATTGCATAGGAGACTATACCGAAGTGTTTTTTTTCGATCAGAAATTCAAGATGGCCGCCATTACTAAAAAAGTCCAAAACTTAAAAAATCTTCTTCTCATGAACGGCCCACCAGATTTTCAAAATGTTTATGTAGTAATGATAACCAACTATAGTTCTGTTAGATTTGTTCAAATGGTGTCCCTAGGGTTAAAAATGACCCTGCCCCGAGAGTTCAATTAGGGGACACATGTCAATATAATATTTTTATTTTTTTTTTAAATGGAAATGATTTTGCCTATATTTTCACTAAAGCATTGTTTGGTGAAGGAGGTTAAGATTTGTAAAAATGACTGGGTTACTATGTCTTAAGGGGTCAGGAGGGGCCACAAAAGGGTACAAATTGGGAATTAGTAAAACTGTTTTCTTAAGAACCGGTATGTCAGATTTGTACATATTTGATATAAATTATCCCTAAGTGTAGGGGTTTGATTGCAGATAAGAATTTAGGGGCTAAAATATATAGGGGCCCTGTAAGGGGACTTAGAATTTTACACAGGGATACTGTGGGAAAACAGAAAATTCTTTTTTTTTTCTTCATTTATTCTGAAAGCACTAGGCCAATTAAACTGAAACTTCACATGGATGTTTCTATTGCATAGGAGACTATACAAAAGATTTATTTTTTCTATCTAAAATTCAAGATGGCCGATGTTTCTATTGCATAGTAGAATTTCAAAAAGTGCTATGGCCACTATGAGTCAGTAGAGCATCCTCAGGCCCTCTTGGGCCTCTTGTTTTTCTATTATAATTGTAATATTAACTTGTGCATGTGTTGAAGGTCATCTAAGTGACTTGTAATTCTTGTATTGATTAAGAAATGACAGTTAGCTCTGCCTTGTATTAATTATATCCTTGTTATAAAACACGTTCTTTGCTTTTTAAATAGATGCTAATAAAATGAATATGAATTTAAACATTGTGTCTGTTATAAATTTCTCTAAAGTGGACAATGTTTTTGTGTTGTTTTTATACTGGCCAAATAAGATGGAATGCCATTCAGAACAGTGCGATTTTTATGGAGCTTAATTTTAAGCATCTTTGCATTGATCTCAATTTCCATTAAATTTCATTGATTAAGACATTACTTTTACTAAGTAAAAAAAAAATGAAAAGGTAAAAGCATGAATAAAGGATAGGTGTATACATACTACAATGGGCACAGAAGAGCAGTTGATAGCGCTGGCCCCCGTTTGATTTGCGGCCCTGGCATGCATGTAATCGGGCTATGTTGGTTTGACCAAAAATGCTTCGATCATTTACATCCAACCTCAAATTTAAGTAGGACTGTTTCCAGTCGCTCGCAGTGTACTATAGAAATTCCCTCATTTGAATCTAGGTGTATTCTGTAAGACTGGCAACGTCTGACGTTGACAGTTTGGTAAACACAAGCAAACAATATCACAAACAGGACCAATGACTTCTGGATTTATTGATAACACATGTGGTTGCAACAAACTAACCTTAGTGAGGACCAATATATAACCCGATGTTATGACCCAACAAAACGTATATAGTTATATATGTATATTAAGATGGGAGACAATTGGGTCCTCAAACACCCAACAGTTGATGAAATTTTAATTGTTGAATATATAGCTCAGATGTAAAGCTAACTGTAAACGAAAGTGAAATATACCCAGTGTGAAGCAAGGCAGTTATGTCTACATATTCGAAACATATATGTGACCACTGGAAGTAGGTGGACCCAATAGCAATGGATGGCTGTAGAACCCATTATATTACCAAGTCTGAGAATACATATATATATATATATATATATATATATTTATTTATTATATATATATTTTAAAGTTGCCGAATTACTGGGTCTACTTCGCGTAATGCACCCAAATTATTGGGTCGCCATGTCGATTATTGGGACATAGATCCAATAGTGGCTAGACCCAACACAATTGTGTGGTTCTATCCATTCCTTTTATATTACTATATATAGTTATATATGTATATTAAGACGGGAGACAATTGGGTCCTCAAACACCCAATAGATGATGAAATTTAATTGTTGAATATATAGCTCAGATTTAAAGCTAACTGTAAACGAAAGTGAAATATACCCAGTGTGAAGCAAGGCAGTTATGTCTACATATTCGAAACATATATGTGACCACTGGAAGTAGGTGGACCCAATAGCAAGGGATGGCTGTAGGACCCATTATATTACAAAGTCTGAGAATATATCTATATATATATATATATATATATATATATATATTTTAGAATAACGAGTTTGATCAAAAACGTATCTGAAGAGAAAAACATACTTAATATACATGGACGTTGGAAATATTGATTGCTTGGCAACATTCTCCAAAGGTGTTGAACGGCTGGGCATCCTCATGGCATAAAAGTAATAGTAACAGGGAACAACTAGTTCAACTATGATTTAGTTTGCCCAATACAAGCAATCATATGACTTCTTATCATTGTTAAGGTAATGCCAATCAGGCAAGTTTGGGGGATGATTTTTTCAGTTACATGTATGTTTCAGTAAGCAATATCAAGAAAAGTAATACACTTTTTGAACTCAAATTACCTATACAGATAAAGATTGTATGAACTTATTGATATACGGTGAAATAATTATAAATTCATTAATAAAATGTTTTTTTATCATCTTTTTTCGGAAAAATAAATGAAAGAAAAGTTGCTACAACGGAGTTCCGGAAATTAGAAGTCAAAAACTATTAAGTTTAGGAATAAAATAAAAACATCATCAGATTGAAAAATATATTGCCATGGATGTCGAAGATGTTAAATCGAATTGAACTTAAAGTTTTTATACAAAATAGGTTAATGTAAGGTACATGCAAATTAAATCAGTTGTGTGAAGAATATTGACCATTTGACAATACACTATGTTATTGGTAAGATTGATCATATATACATGTATCTATCTACCTATATGTAAACCTGTATATTCAATCATTGTGTAATATAATTTGTGTTAATTTAAGTGCGCTATGTATGGTCAGTTATTTGTCCAAAATCAGGTCTGTGCTCTAATTAATTTAAAAATACTTGTAGTTAAAATTATGATTTTTTATTTCTTCGAGGTCGATGAGAATATATCCAAAAAAATAATATAGAGGTTTATTTAATTGTAATTATGAAAACATATTTTAGTTGTAATTGCCGGAGCGTTGTTCTTTTTTCAAACGTGGAAAACGAACATGACTATAAGGTTATTGGACAATGCCGATCTGACCGCCAAATAAAATATCCTAGAGATAATAATATTGAAAAAAAAAATGTTCACATCATCAAGAAAATATTCACGTAATGACTTAAAATTTCAAACTGATGTGACACTGTACTTTTGTATTAGATCTCAATGATACTATTGTTTAAAAAAAAAAAGATTTCTTTGAAAAAAATCAGTATGGTATTATTGGTATATCGGCTTTAGTTAGCCCCATACCCCTCCCCCTCCCCCCCTTTAGGATCCGCTTTTTATTGCATTTTTTTTTATTTCTGACAAGAATGACTGTGCAGGCACGTGCCTAAAGTGCGTATAGACGCGCCTGCATGTACTCAAGCGAAAAAGTATTGTTCTATCAGTACGGATAGGTATTGCTAAGTTACCATAATATAATGCATATAAAGCAATATATCAAATTAAAGCTAATTTTATTCACAATAAGAACAATCAAGAATATCGACAATACATTTTGCAAAAAAATCACATTAAACTAAACAAATTACACACCCCTGAAACTAACGTCCCTTCGCACATGTTCCGTTTTATAATGTCTTCCAAATGTCGGGGTTCCAAAGAACACAGGAGGACAATTTGTACAGGTAGCTACTTTTTTGCACATGGGACTTTACCCCGTTCCTACACGTTTCCATTTGGTTGGTCAGCGCTTGACTGACTGCAACCCAACACGCTCATTTTAGAATATTTAGTAGGCCTACACGATACATGAAAATTTTGACAACGTTTTTCGCAGTTTTAAATTATTATTTTTTACTTTTTATATTGTGGATGAACCATATCTTCATGTCATAGTTCCAATATTTGAATCAACATGAACCGACCCAATATATTGTTTATATGTATATAACTATTACACGTGTTTATTTATAAATACATTTGGGTCTATGCCCCAATTATATTTTTGGGTCAGACCCAAGTGTTTATGTGTATTTATGAAGCTTATATATTCAGTTAATTTACAGCAAATTAGATGTATATATTGCTATACATGGAAACAAAATACCATACAGCAACAACATTGATAGGTTTTAAAGCCCTACGTCTAATCCTTCTGTATGGTACCAATAGCTCTGTATAAAAAAACAGACCCAATATGGCGGCAAGTTTAAGTATATATATATATATATATATATATATATATATATATATATATATATATATTGGTTTGGCAGAGGCCTTGATATTGTATCTATGGTTTGCATTGTAGCTAGGCGCACTCGCCGTAGTCTGGTCTGTACATTTATGTCTTGGTTATTCACAAATAATTATCTCCATATAGAATCCTTAACTGGATCCTACTCATATAAAGCTATCAGTTCATGTATGTAAATTTGTCCACCCTGTCCAGATGTGTTGCATGTAATTCCATAGTATATAAGTCATGGTCGACACCATATTTATTGGTTTGGCAGAGGCCTTGAGATTATATCTATGGTTTGCATTGTAGCTAGGCGCACTTGCCGTAGACTGGGTTGTACATTTATGTCATGGTTATTCACAAATAATTATCTCCATATATATATACATATATATACATACACACACATACATATATATATATATATGTATATATATATATATATATATATATATATATATATACACAAATACATACACATATATGTACAAACATATATGCAATTATTATATAGATATATATCAAATAATTAATATGTTAATTACATTATCAGCACGCTTGCAACAGTTTATGTTGACATGATTTCATTTTCATTATATATCCTCTTGTATCCAAGGGCGTTTAATCCATATAATGTCATAATATTGTGGACCGTCTTCAAGAAAGTTTTGAAGCATTTCACCCTAGTTTTATCATCTTTGTTAAAGGAGACAAAACCACTGAACATTTCGAGTATTTGTAATTCCGTTGTATAAGCACACAGTTTTGCATAATTGTCTGGGCCCAAACAATCGTGACAGGTTAACCCATAACTTAGACCGTATACAGTATTTATGATATATATATTTATGTAATATTTTCAGTTGCTAGGTTACAAGTTTTACATATTTCTTTATATTTTTTAGTAAAGTATGAATGCTGAAGAGCATTGTATTTTTCATATTTTAAATTCTTGACTAAATTTCCACAGAGTACATGGTTCGTATTTTGAATGAACAAGCAAAAATTGGCTTAAGGTAGCGTCGCATAAGAGTCTGCTTCTCCAATCAAACTCTACCGTTTTATGGATTGCGATTTTTATTAATTTTTTCAATATACTTTGAGCAGAGAATTCTCCGGTTTTTTAATAGTCTGTTAGATACTTGGTTAAGCCGTACCGACCTAATAATCTATATATATCAGGCATGAATCCTTTCAATTTTAGGGCTACGGAAAAGTATGATGTAAGTCTACGGGAAAATACTTTTTTAATTTTGAATTTTGAGTTAAGCCGACACAATTGCCCAAATAACAGTAATTTTCTCTTGTCAATAATATGTTTAATATGGTAAATACCCAGACAGATTAAGGCAATATCTGTTCTTGATCCTGTCGGTATATTTTGTCGATGAGCCCGTTTCAGAGGACATAACTGATTGTCTGTGAGATCATTCCACAGTTCACTCCCATATAGCGCTTTGGGAAAAACAACCGATTCATATATATGTTTTGATGTTAGGGCGTGTACTCCATTTCTATAGATTTCACAGTCAGCAGTACTGAAGAAAATTTCTCTAAATTTAGTATAGCTTTCTTTTATGTTTTCATTTAATGATAGGGATTTGTGGCATGGTACCCCCAGATGTAGATAGCTATCCGTTTCTGCAACTTCATCATTGCCTAGTTTCCATTTGCGTTATGAGGGCACCTTTTCATTAAAAATGACTTTGCATTTACTCGCATTGTATATATATCGTTCGTTTTGTGAATTCTTATAACACAAATTGAGGAGGCTGTCTAGTCCGTGTTTGACGTTTGAAATGACTATCATGTCATCTGCTGAAGTTGGACATCCATACTGTACATCATATATCTCAAAACATTTTTAACTTTTTTCAATTTCGTACATCAAGTGATTAATGAATACGAGATAGAGGTAGTAGTAGTAGTAGTAGTAGTAGTAGTAGTAGTGTAGGAGTAGTAGTAGTAGTAGTAGTAGTAGTAGTAGTAGTAGTAAACAGTAGTTAGAATACCAGTAGTAGTAGTAGAATTAGAAGAAATGTAGTAGAAATAGTTGTAGTACCAGCAGCAGTAGTTGTAGTTTTAGTAGAAGTATTTGCAGCGGCAGTAACAATAATAATAATGATACTTTTAGCATTAGTTGTAGTAGCAGTAGTAGTAGTAGTAGTAGTAGCCGTAGCTGTTGTAATGTAGTAGTGGAAGCAGTAGCAGTAGCAGTTGTAGTGTAGTAATATTAGTAGCAGTAGTAGTAGAAGTAATAGTAGTAGTAGTACTAGTAGTAGAAGTAGTAGAAGTAGTAATAGTAGTAGTAGTTAAAGTAGTAGTAGCAGCAGTAGTAGTAGTAGTAGTAGTAGTAGTAGTAGCAGCAGCAGCATTAGCAAGTAAGTAGCAGAAGTAGAACTAGTAGTCAGTGTATTAGGCATAGTTGTAGCAGAAGCAGCAGTATCAGAAATGATAGTTGATGTAGTAGTAGTAAAAGTAGTAGCAGTAGTAGTAGTTATAGTTTTAGTATTAGAAGTAATAGAAGTCGTAGCAGAAAAGTAATAATAGTAGTAGTGGTGATAGTAGAAATAGTTGTAAAAGCAATAGCAATAGTAACAGTAGCAGCAGCAGCAGGAGCAGCAACAGTAGTATTAGAAGCAATAGTAGTAATATCAGTAATAGTAGACACAGTTTCAGTAGCAGCAGCTTAAGTAGTAATAGTAGTAATAAAAGTAGTATAAGTCATCGTGATATTAGTGGTAGTAGTATTTGTAATAGTAGTAATAATAATAGTTATAGTAAAATTAGTAAAAGTAGAAGAAGCAGGAGTAGCAGTAGTAGTAGTAGTAGTAGTAGTAGTAGTAGTAGTATCAATAATAATTATAGTAATACTAATTATAATATTGTTATATTATTGTTAGTAGTAGTAGTAGAAATAGTAGATGTTATAGTAGTAGTAGAAATAGTAGATGTAATAGTAGTAGTAGAAGTGATAGTAGAAATAGTAGTAGTTATAGTAGTGGTAGCATTAATAGTTGTTGTTGTTGTAGTAGAATAAGTTGTAGTAGCAGTATTGGTAGTAGTTGTAGCTTTATTTTGTATTTTTGAAGTTTAAGTATTAAAAATAACAGTTGAAGTATTACCAGCAGCACCGGAAGTAATGGTAGTAATAGTAGTCGTATTAGTACTATGTGTTCTTTTTGTAGAAGTTTTAGTGTAAGAAGTAGTAATATAAATAACAGTGGTAGTAGTAGCAGCAGCAGGGGATTAGATACATGTAGCAGTAGTAATTGCTGTTGTTGTTCTTTTACTATTTTTTTTTTTTTTTTGAATGGGGTTTAACGCCATTTTCAACACATTTCAGGTTATATATGGCATATCCAGTTTTACTGGTGGAGGAAGACCTCAGACTGAGTCAGACTGAGTAGAACCACCGTCCTTCCGCAAGTAACTGGAAACTTTCTCACATAAAGTTTTTGGAGCGAGCGGGACTCGAACCTACAACCATAGCGGTGAGAGGTAAGTGATCTTGAGACGGCGCCTTAGACCACTCGGCCACGGAGGACCCTGTGTTCTTGTACTAGTAGTAGTATAAGTATTAGTAGTAGAAGTGTTAAAAGAAATAATTGTAGAAGCCGCAGCAGCAGCATTAGCACTAGAAGTAGTAGTAGTATTGATATGCATATTTGTAGTAGTAGCAGCAGCAGGGGAATAAATAATAGTAGTAGTGGTAACAGTAGTAATTGCTGTTGTTGTTTTTGTACTAGTAGTAGTATTAGTATTAGTAGTAGTAGTGTGAAAAGAAATACTTGTAGAAGCCGCAGCAGCAGCATTAGCACTAGAAGTAGTAGTAGTATTGATATGCATAATTGTAGTAGTAGCATCAGCAGAAGTAGTAACAGTAGACGTAGTAATAGTAAAATTAGTAGTAGTAGAAGTAGTAGTAGTAGTATTAGTAGCAGTAGCAGTATTTGTTGTATTAATAGAAGTAGTTATAATGTTAATAATAATAAAATTAGTAAAATTAATAGAAGAAGTAGTAAATGTAGTAGAGTAGTAGTAGTAGTAATAGTATCCGTAGTAGTAACAGTAGTAGCAGTAGTAGTAACAGTAGTAGCAGTAGTAGTAGTAATAGTAAAATTAGTAGATATTTTTTATATTTAGTAGTACTAGTATCAGTAGCAGTAGTTTTTGTAGTATTTATAGTAGTAATAATAGTAATAAAAATAGCATTATTAGTAATAATAGTACTAATAGTAATATTAGTAGAAGTAGTAGTAGCAGTAGTAGTAATAGTAATAGCCGTAATAGTAGTATTTGCAGCTTTAGTAGTAGTAGCAGTAGAAGTAGTAGTATTAGTAGAAGTAGTAATAATAATAATAGTATTGTTAATGGTGGTAGTAGAAAGAGTAGATTTAATAGTAGTAGAAGTAGTAGCAGTAGTAGTAGTAGTAGTAGTAGTAGTAGTAGCAGTAATTGTATTAGTAAAAGTAGTAGTACCAATATGAGTATGTATTTTTATGCATGATTTTAGCAATATATCTTTCGAGTTTATTTTTCCTTTACTTTGGTTATCTGTCGTAAGAATGGATGTGTTGATAGAATATCAGACCGCCATTGTAATTATAAAGTCATACAGCAATGATGGTATATATTCTGCACATGTTTACAATTTCAAGAAGTCAATCTTAGAACAACCAAATTAATATGAAGGGTTATTCAATTTTAAAATTCCAAGTGATAATAGCGAAATATGCTATATTTTTTAACACAATAAATCTATCCCGAATTACAATAATATTAGTGATAGTTATCAGCAGAAATACCTGGATTCTATTTGGGGTCGATCAAATGTATTGCGTTATTGTTTCATATCTCACTGCTGTGTTATTATAAACAGTGAAAAGAACGTTTCTTTAATCCCTCTATTTCAGATTTGCTGATTATATACCTATTTTTTCTCTAAAATATCTTACAATCAAGAGGCCCAAGAGGTCGGAGGAGGCTCTACTGACTCATAGTGGTCGTAGCACTTTTTAAAATTCCACAATATTTACCCTCTTTAGGGGGTCGTCTTAACAACTTATGGATAAATATCCCCACCACACCCATACTGAACAAAAACTTAATTGCTATGAAAAGGAAATGCTTTAAATTCCCATTCATTTGTTAAAAAAATATAGTCCCCTGTACAGCCCTTACACAACCTAGCCCCATAATTTGTCGGAACTTCAATCACCCTCTTAGCGATTTGTTATGAGCAGAAATGATTCAAATTTTAAAAAAACTTGTTTTGTAGACATGTATGCAAAATGAAAAAAAATCAGTTTCACCTATTATATTCTTATATAAAAGTCACATTAAACAGGGCCCCAATATATCCCATCCCCTTAATTTGCAGAATCTTCAATTCTTGCTGATGTAAGGATAATTTATATCAAATATGAACTAGTTTGACTGAAAGGTTATTGAGAGATAATTTGTGAAAATTCCCAATTTTAACCTTATTGCCCCATCAATGCCCTGGCTTCTAATGGAAATTCAATCCTCTTTATTGAACCAATTCAAATTTATTGTTACTAGACAATGCTTTAGATCTTAAATTGAACATATTTACCCAAATGAACAAAACAATGAGAATTTTCGATTTTCTCATAGTATTCCTATGTAAAACTCAAAGACCCCTTACAGGGCCTCTATACAGCCCAATGTCCCTTGATTTAGATATCTTAATCATAGGGATAATTTATATCAAATATGAACAAATTTGATTGACCTATTGTTGAAAATAAGATTTATGACAATGTTTAATTTTAATCATTTTGTGATCCTACCTGGCCCCTTTGAGAAAGTCAATCCTTGGTATTGAACAAAATCGTATTTGTTTGCTTCAAAAACTCAAACTGAATAATAAAGTCATAAATGAATGATAAAAAAGAGATTTTGCCGTTTTCCAATAGTATTCCTATATAAAACTCCCCTTATAGAGCCGTATAAATACAGGACCCTTGATTTGTACAAACCTTAAACCCATACTCATTGGGATAATCCATATCAAATATGAACAAATTTGACCGACCGGTTGTTGAGAAGAAGATATTTGAAAAGTTCTATTTAAACCCTTGTTTGACCCACTTTGGCCCCTTATGTCATGTCAATTCTGCTTATCGAACCAAATCTTATTACCTATGACTACATGATACTTCAGCACTCAAATTGAATAATAATTATGCCTAAATAGATGAAAAAAAGATAATTTTCTTTTTTCCCATAGTATTCCTATGTAAAATTCTAAGTCCCCTTACAGGGCCCCTATAAATTTAAGCAGCTAAATTCTTGTCTGCAATGAAACCCCTACACATAGGGATAATTTATGTAAAATATGAACAAATCTGACATACTGGTTCTTAAGAAAACAGTTTTTATAATTCCCAAATTTTACCCTTTTGGGTCCCCTTCTGACCCCTTAAAACAGTGGAACCCAGTCATTTTCACAAATCTGAACCTCCTTCACCATGCAATGCTTCTGTGAAGACATAAGCAAAATCATTTTCATTTAAATTTATCTTTTATTATTATGACATGTGTCCCCTAATTGATCCATCGGGTAGGGTCATTTTTAACCCTAGGGACACCATTTGAATAAATCTAACAAAACTGTAGTTGGTTATCATTACTACATAAACATTTTAAAAATCTGTTGGGCCGTTCATAAGAAGAAATTGTTTTAAGTTTTGGACTATTTTTAGTAATAACAGCCATCTTGAATTTCAGATCGAAAAAAAATAATTTTGATTTCAATGTACTTTACATATGTCGTATGTCTATGTATGAAGTGTTTAATAAAAACATGTTTCAACTAAAAACAGAAAGTACAAAAGACAATCGTCGACAATCGTCGAAGATCATCGCTAGATCACTGCTTACCCCGAAATAAAAGTAAATATAAGACATCAGAACCATAAATAATTAATTGTCATTGATTTTTAGTATGAGTATATGTTACTGCTATTACAACTACAACTACTACTACTACTACTGCTGCTACTGCTACTACTACTGCTGCTGCTGCTGTTGCTGCTACTACTACTACTACTACTAGTACTGCTACCGCTGCTATGGCTACTGCTACTACTAATACTACTTCTAATATTATTTTTTTTTTTTTTTTTCAATTTTATTTATTTCCATAGTACATTCACATACAATTTATTATTACATACATAATGCAATTTACAATCTTCATATATATTTGTTTATGAACGTAATATCAGAAATAAAGTTTAGGATTTTGACAGAATAGGTCGGAGAGAAGAGAAAAAAAAGGCGAAGAATAAGATTTTTTTGTTTAGAAAGAAGTAAATTACTCCACACTGACACTTTATAGATTAACATTTCGTATTAGAAAAATTGCAGTTTATTCCATTTGTTTTCATGTTGTGTAATTTTGTCTTTTGTCAGTGCAATTAATCTTTCAAGGTTTTCATGGTATTTTAAATATTTTTTAAAATTGTTAAAATTCGGTATTGTGTTTGCATATTTGTTTTTAAAAATGAAGTATTTTGCATATATCAATATACAGTTTAATAAGTTAGTGTAGCTACTCTGGTCCACATATCCAAAGGAGATCATTGAATAATTCAAATGTATGTGTATCTGTTTTTCATTTAAAAACATTTGAATTTCTGTCCAAAAACTTCTCGAAATATGACATTCCCAAAACAAGTGTTTATTTGATTCTTCATGCATGTTGCAAAAATCACACAAGCTTGTGTTATTAATATTACATTTAAACAGAAATTTGTTGTTTGGGATTATTCTCATCAAGTATTTATATTGAAACGCCCTTAATTTTGTATTTATTAAAGATTTGATAGGTATAGTATGTACAGTTTTCCAGTTTATGTTATTTATTTCTTGCTCCCATTTAATATGCGGCTTGATGACTAACGTGTTTTCGATACAATTTAACTGTTTATTATATAAATATTTGTTTGGACTGTTTGAAGTCTTAATTTGTTGTACTAGTTTTGTTTGTTGCGTATTTGATGATATAATATCATTCTTGAGTTTAACCTTCCAAGAGCGAGGTATACTTTGAATAAGTTTATGATATTTTAAAAAATCCGTGTTGTCTAAAGCATGTATAGTTTTCATATATTGAAATGTATGAAATAATTTATGTCTGTTATCAAAGAGTTGGTCAATATATTTTATTCCTTTATCATACCATGGTTTGTAGAAAAGTGTTTTGTTATTGTTTTTAATAAAGGAGTTGTTCCATATTACCTGCGTTTTTACATTTTCAGTATGTTCACTAAAGTTTATATTTGACCATGATGATACTATGTCTGATAAAAATTTAGAAGTTATTTGAGTTGTATTGTTTAGGTCTGTCCCTTTGATGTTACATTCAAATAAAAATCGTCCTCCCAATTTATCTAATTGTTTTAAGTATATGTGTTTCCAGTCCCCTTTATTTTGATCATTTATAATACGTTTGACCCACCCGGCTTTAATCGATTTTATAAATAATTGCAGATCTATCATTTTTAAACCCCCATTTTCGTAATTTTGTATAATTGTTTTTCTATTAATTTTATCCGGTTTATTATCCCATAAAAAGTTATACATGCTCTTATTTATTAAATCAAAATATTCGACTGGTGGATTTTCTAGTACGGTTAGCGGATATATCAGTTTTGGTAATGCAAATGTTTTAATCACTACAATTTTTCCGATTATAGATAAATTATACTTCTTCCATCGATTAAGGCAATTACAAAATTGGTTTATTTTTGGAAGAAGGTTCAATTCATGATATAGTTGTTTTTTATTTGTGAATGTGATTCCCAGGGTAGCTGCACTGTCAGATGTCCATATGAATTTTGTTTTGGTATTAAAAGTTTCATTTGAGTTTTTTAAAGCACCTGACCGTAAAATTATTGATTTACTAGAATTAAGTTTAAGACCTGATAGTTTACTGAATTTGTCAATTTTCTTTATTAAGGTTGTAAAAGTGTTTTTTGTTCCATCCAGCATAAATGTGGCATCATCTGCAAAAGCAGTATTTTTAATCTCTCTGTCGTATATGGTTATGCCTTTAATATTAACATCGTTTTGAACAGATTTATATAAAACTTCAATAGCTAAAATAAACAGATATGGCGATAGTGGACATCCTTGTCTTACTCCCCTATCTATTTTAAAGAATTCTGACATGTGTCCATTATTTATTACACAACTTTGTGCATCATTATAAAAAATTTTAATCCAACTAATAAAAGAATTTCCAAAATTAAAATAATTAAGCACTTTAAAGATATAATTGTGGTCAATACTATCGAAAGCTTTTTCAAAATCGGCAAAAAAGATTAAACCAGGTTTGTTTTCATCATTTAAACTTTCAATCACTTCAAAAATGGTTCGTATGTTTTCACCAATATAGCGTCCTTTTAGAAACCCCGTTTGACTGTCATTTATAATTGTGTTTAAAACCTTTTTCATTCTGTTAGCTATTGCTTTTGTTGTGATCTTATAATCTATATTTAATAAACTTATTGGTCGCCAGTTATTCAATTGTTTCAAATCTTTGTCTTTCTTTGGTATAAGAGTTATTATGCTTTGTTTTTGCATTTCTGTTAATTTACCATTTTCGTATGAGTAGTTGATAGAATTCATGTAATATTTTTTTAATGTGTTCCAGAAAGTTTTATAAAACTCAATTGTTAGTCCATCTGACCCCGGGGACTTTCCATTTTTCATATCTTTTAGAGCTAATGTACATTCTTCTTCATTTAAAATACCTTCACATACTTGCTTTTGTTGATCATTTAAAACAGAATCCCTATTAACTGAAAAAAACTCATCTTCATGATCATTTATATATGTATTTACTTTACTATATAAAGTTTTATAGTATTGTTTAGTTTCATATAAAATATCTTCAGATTTTGTTATTTCTGTTTTATTTTTGATAAGTTGATTTATAGTTTTACTCTCGGATCTTTTTCTCTCTAGATTACTGAAATATTTAGTATTTTTTTCGGCCCCTTCAACCCATTCTGCTTTAGCTCTTAGAATAATTCCATTAGTTTGTTCTTCAATAATTTTGTTTAATTCAATTTTCTTATTGTTTATATTACTTATTAGAGTTTCATTATTGGGAGTTTCTGATAGTTCTATTTCTAAATTATCTATATTATTTTTTAATTCGATTTCTTTTTTTAATGTGTTCTTTTTTTTAAAAGATGTGTATTTGATTGACTCATTTCTGATTGTACCTTTAATAATTTGCCATAAAATATTAGGATTTGCTTCTTTATTTATTTCCGCTATTTCTTTTATAGATTGTTTGATTTTGTCTTGATATTCTTTATCTAGTATGACGCTATTATTAAGTTTAAAATATCCTGGTCCACGATTATGTTTTTCAGTGGTCAGTTTAAAATATACAATAGAATGATCAGATCGAAAACCTGTTGTAATTTGACAATCAGTTATAGTATTCACAAGATTATTTGAAACTAAAAAATAATCAAGCCTACAGAATATTTTTGGTTTAGTGTTTGAATGCCATGTATAATGTTTAATGTTTGGATTTAATATTCTCCATATGTCGTTCATTTCATTATTTTGTATTATATCATTTATTGTGTCCCTATTTCTTTTATTATTGTTTAAATTACCATGTTTTTTATCTAGATCTACATTTATTACTGTGTTAAAATCCCCACCCACTATCAAGGTTTCACTGTTGTTTGTTATTATAAAGTCTTCTATTTTCTTTATAAAATTATATTTATCTGTCAAATTATTTGGTGCATAAATATTTAAAAACACATACTCTGTATCATTAATTAATACTTTTAATGATTGCATTCGACCGTCAATGATGTTGTTGTATTCTTGAACTGAATATGTAAAGTTGGAGTCAATAAGGATGCCCACACCGGTGCTGTTACTACTGTTCCCACTTAAAAATATATCTCCTCCCCATTCCTTCCCCCAAGTATTATTAGTCCGCTCCTGACAATGTATTTCTTGTAGGAGGCAGATAGTGTATTTATTTATCTTAAGCCAGTGAAATAGCTGTTTTCGTTTTGATGCATCACTTAAACCTTTTACATTAAATGTGCATATTTTAATACTCATTTAAAAACACGTTTTTTTTTATTTTAGCGTTGCAACTATCAATATCTTTAACTATAAAGTGACAGTGAAAGTAAGATAAATTAAAAGAGAAAGAAACAAATAGTACGAGTATCAATACCAACGATAAGCTTTTTATATAATCCATATAACCAAAACTATATGCAAGGTTACGTCGCCATTGTTACTATGTTATATTTAATCTTGAAGATTCAAACATTTTTTCAGCATCAATAATTTATAATTTAGAGACAAGATGCACATCAAGTCAAAACTACAACTTATTTACATAATGATATCATCTAACACAACTAAACCTGTTGTATATAATTTTACTTAAAATATAATTCGAAGAGTGCTCCAGATATCTAAAAGCAATCACAGACATTATATACATATTACCAATCAATATAATATTTGTTTGCATCAACATTTTATATTTTACATTTTAAATATTATTTCACAATAAGTACATTAATTACATAAATACATTATAGACATTCATTCATAAACACTATACAAACCTATTAGTGTCAATATCAATTTATGGTTTAATATCGTTTTTAAACGTGCATGGAACGTTTATAGTGAACTTTTATAATAACACAAGAAGTGTACACAAAGAGCATAAAAATAATAGTGTATCTTTTATATATATAGACAGTATAAAATATGTCAATGTTGTTACAGTTTCAGATTTATAATTTTTTTTTTTTTTTAAACATTTCAGAGATTTAAAATGTACCTGTAAATATTACACGAGGAGTACATCTTGATAAAACCAAAATAGTCCCTAGTTGTTCACACATAGGCAATACCCGAGTTTTTTAACAATCATAAATAGCATATGATTTACCTTTAAAATATTACACAATGAATACATTTAGAATATCAAATAATTCAAAGACCATTTCATGTATAGACATATTACAAATATGTTAGTGTCCTTACCAGTTTCACTTCGATATCATTTTAAACATTTTATAGTTTACATATAGATATAACCCAAGGGATACACACAAATAAATGTCATCATATAAACAGCAAAACAATCATAGACCTATTCATACATGATATGTCAGTTCTGTTCATTTGAATATCATCTATATTCTGTAGTTTACCTTTATTTAATGTACAAGGAAACAAAACCAAGCTTCAAAATAATCATAGACCATTTCTACTTGAAGATTAAATAAATATGTCAATGTTATTATCTGTTTCAGACTGATATCAATCTCAAACACCATTAGGCAGTTGAACGTTCATATATAGACAATATACAATTTCACATTTTTATTACAAGTTTTAACAAACGAGCAACAACCCCAATTGCTTTTTAATAAGTATATCAGTAGTACATAAAAAACACATTATATTTTATGTCTATTGATTTCATCTATGCGCACGTATCTGAACTAATTATAACGTTATATATCATATCATTACGTCAACTGGTATGGATAATATGTATCCATTATTGCTAGCAATATTGTTATTTAACTACATTGCGTTGTGGCAAAAAGTTACATTTATAACAATTCTTGAACACACACATATGTACATATAAAAAATCTGTTGTCCGAGGAATACTATTTATACTACTTATTTAATTTACTTTCAACACATTCATTATCGTCCTTCATGTCCTTATATTCGAGAAGAAAATCGAAATGAATATAAGAGATCAAAGGGTTCAACATTGTTTCTATTATTTTATTGTTAATATTATTCCGCTTTATATAACATAATACTTTTTGTTCATACATTATTGTCCTTCGTTTTCTTATATTCGAAAAAGAAAATTCATACACATTATACTCATACATACATACATACATACATACATACATACATACATACAAACACACAATAAGTACGCACGTACGTACGTACGTACGTACATACATACATACGTACAAACCTATGCATGTATATACATGTAAACATATACATATACATACATACACACACACATATACATACATACACATATATCGAAATAATATAAGAGATCGAAGGATTCAGTATTATCATTATTACACTATTTTTGTAACATAATCTTAAAGTGTGTATGAAAACAAAACTTTGATAATCTCAACCAGTAATTTACATTATACAATTATTACTGTTTGTTTATTCTACATTATTTAATACAAATATTTTCTGTACACATTTTCATCCTTCTATTCGGAAGGACATCGAAATTCATATATGGGGTTAAAATATTTAGCTAAACTATCATCATCATCATCATCATCATCATCATCATCATCATCATCATAATCATCAGACATCATCATCATCATCGTCATTTTATTAGTGTACTTATTATTACTATTATTATTATTATTATCATCATAATAAGTAACGTTGTCTTAAAATATATGTATATACAACTCCTTAAATATCTCAACCAATATTGTTCATATTAGGATCTTTATTATTTAGTTGCTACAATTTATTTTGCACATTTTTGTAACTAAACATATATACAGGACACGATTATTATCAATATATTTATTACTCGTTAACATGCTTTTATTATAATAGAACCATGAGAGTTTCCTCTTTGATTTTCGCCAATTCAAGTGTATATTTCTATCAATACTCTGAAAAAGATGAAACGAGAATCGAAAGTTCCGCTTGTAGGTATGTTCTATTGTTATACAAATGGTTCAGCTCGTGTTTCTGCACTCGCGATGTCTTGCATAAGTAAAAGTTAAATCGTGTATTTCTTGATCATCACGGGTCAATAATCATCACTATACTGTTGATACACCTTGTAGTAATGCAGAGGTTTATATGTTTTACCGCTTTTATCAATGCGGTCGCTGCATACAACTATAATTATACTGGTAAAAAAAAATTAAGTGAACACAATCTAGTCGCAATATAAATATACGATCTGCTGTTGATATTTAGGTTTTCCCTTGTGGCCAAGGTAGATCTAACCATGTTTGGTAGCCAGAGTATGGAACCACTTCTGTTTTGTCTTCCTTGTTTCTAAAGTACAGTTTGCCTTCAAAAGACCAGGCTTTTTTAACTTTTTCTTTTGCCTTCAGTCGCATAGATGATAAGACCTGTAAGTTTAGTTTTGTTAAGTCTTCGTTGACTGACAGGTTCGTACCTTTAAGGTTCTTCGTGTTTCTCATCACATTGTATTTTGTTTGTCTTGATACAAATTTAACAATCACTGATCTTATTTGTTTTTCTTGGTATTTGCCTAATCTATGGGCAATGTCTATATCATATGGGGATAGTTCTAAACCCATTTTGTCATTTATGACTCTGACAATACCCTCTGTTGTGTCTTGGCTGCTTTCATATTTGTTGTCAAATTCTAGCCCGGATATTCGAATATTGTTTCTGCGTCCATATTGTTCAAAGCTGTTCATTTGTTCTTTTCTTAATTCACTTTCTTTCTTCATTTGTTGTTTTATTGTTTTATTTTCTTCTATTAGTTCATCTTGTTTTGATTTGCATTCTTTTATTTCAATGGCCTGAGTATGAAGGTCACCCTCTAAGAGTTCTACTCTGTGAAGAACGTGGCCTATTATTTTATCTTTCATCTCTTCTAATGTGTCAATTAGGATGCTTTTGATGAAATCTTTATCTTTCTTTGTTAACATATCACTTAATTTTTCATTAATCTCACCAATCTTTTGTTCTAATGATGCCGCCATTTTTAAATCAATATCGTCTGTTTTAGCTTTTTTATTGCTTTTATTTTGTTTCTTTTTATCTTTTTGTTTGACTGGTTTTGTTTCTTTTATTTCTCCTAGCACTGCTTTTTCTAAGCCATGTTCCAAGCTGGAGTCTAAGTCACTAAATGTACTGTTGCTGGAAAGTTGTCTTTTTTTATTACTGTTCATGTTTTTTGTTTCATTTTCTTTTTTGTACAGTATACTTTTTAAAATTTACAGCATGGATCGTTTACCTGAGCTTAAAATTTTATGCTTGGCTATAAATACATGTAGCTATAAATAGCAATGGCGACGCCCTTCGCTAAATTACCACCTCATTTCCATTATACTTTTACTCTGTATAGATGATTGTCAAAGAGTTTATGAAATTTGCACAATAAGAAGTGTTCATAGTGTGTTTATGTTTTTACGTGGCTAAAATGACTTGCCTTTAGTATCCTAAATAAAAACTAAATATCCATTTTCTCAAGATGAATAAATATCACACCCGTACTATTTGACCGGAAGTCCTAATATTATTACTATTACTACTACTACTACTTCTACTACTACTACTACTGCTTCTGCTACTATTACTACTACTACTACTACTACTACTATTACTACTACTACTACTACTACTATTACTACTGCTTCTGCTACTATTACTACTACTACTACTACTTGTACTAGTACTGCTACTGTAACTGCTCCTGCTACTCCTGCTACTATTACTACTACTACTACTACTACTACTACTACTACTACTACTACTACTAATACTATTACTACTACTTCATGTACTACTACTTTTACATACTACTATTATTACTACTACTACTACATATACTACTACTACTACCATGTCAAATCAAATGATCAGTAGTCACGGTGTGCAATATTTACATAAAAATTATTTGTCAGAAATAATAATCATTGGCGATGATTTATAGTCTTTGCCTTGTTATGATTTGTTCCCATTTTGTGATGCACACATCACACATATGAATGTCTTATGGTAACTTTGAATTTGCTTAATTCTTTGCTTATTCGGAAACATCATTACGAGGATTACAAAAAAAACACTATGTCAAACTACCGGCACATAGTCATAAAGCTGTTACTACCACATGTTGTTGATGCTTAATCTGTGGATGTATTCAAAATCGAACAAGACCACCATTGGGATTGGGAGACTCCATATCAGTTATGAATCTACAAATTGTCTTACGTTTAGTTGTAACTGACTAAATGTATATGAAATCTGTCACCAGACTTAGTTACTTTAAAAGTTATGGTTACAATTGATGTACAGTGCTATAAGTTTACCACACCATAGTGGGTTTAAAAAGGACCAGATGACCCTTCCTTTGGAACCCAAAACCATCATACAGATTTTCATACATATATACAATACAAAGTATTAAAAATATAATAACCTCGAATACGTAAAATCACCAAACTTAATACGTGATATCACCAACTCGAATATGTGACCTTCAACTTTAATACGTTATACCACAAACTTCAATTCGCGATATCACAAACTCGAACATGTGATATCGCCAACATTTATACATGATATCATCAACTCGAATATGTGGTATTACCAACTTTAACACGTGATATAAAAATAGAAAACGTGATATCACTTATTCGAATTTGTGATATCATCAACTTTAATATGTGATATCATCATCTTGAATATGTGATATCACCAACTTTAACACGTGATATCAAAAACTCAAATACGCGACATCAACAATTCGAATATGTGATATCACCAACTTTCAATTCGTCAGTTCACCAACTTCAATACGTGATATCACCAACTTTGACACATGATATTACCAACTCGAATACGCGATACCACCAACTCTTATATGTGATATCACCAACTTTAATACATCATACCTCCAACTTTAATACGTGACATCACCAACTCGAATTTGTGATATCACTAACTCTAATACGTGATAACACCAGCTTTAATACGTGATATCACCAACTCTAATATGTGATATATCCAACTTTAATACGTGATACCATCAATTTTAATACGTGAAATCACCAACTTTAACGCGCTATCACCATTTCAATACGTGGTATCGCCAACTTTTATACGTTGTATCACCAATTCGAATATGTAATATCACCAACTTTAATAGCTGGTATAATTTCCTCGAAAACGTGACATCACATATTGAATGTTTGATAAAATGTATTCAAATATGTGACATAACCAATTGAAATACAAGTATCAAAAAAGGTAGTTAAAAGTAAACCTTATAAATGTTTATCGCATGCTATAATATTGAAATTATGACATAACTTGTTGCGTCATGCCGCCACACGTTAAAATGTAAGACAATGTATAAAATCAGTTAAAATACATAAGGATTAATTCACATTGGTTATCTTTACAGATCATGCAAAGATTTGTTATACATACCTGAGGAAATCGAGAACATTCTTCGAGATGATGAGATGAAACAATTACAAGACGATTGGAAGAAAGCCAATAACAAATTAAGTTGTATGTCAGAAGCACGACAGGCTGATTTGAATGGCATTAATAACCAAAAAACTGCCACCTTACACCTTATTAACGACTTTAGGCTGAAGATCAATAGCAGATTAGATGAACTGGAGAAGATAACAAGAGAAACATTCCAATCAAAGCAGCTGAATATTCAAATTAAAATAAAATCTGAAATCGAGTCTTTGAATGGCATGGTAAAAGAGATGGAGGCGTGTCAACAGCAACTGCAGTCGGCAGTGAAAAATCGATCTCAACAGTTTGTATGCTTGAAAAAATGTAAAGAAAAAATTATTGAGTCGAAAAAAATCAGTAACAGGATAGCTAAAAATCCAAATGTTTGTATTGAGTTCAATAAAGATGAAAGTATCATGAACCTATTGGGTGGACTTAAATCCCTGGGAGACATCGCTGAGAAAACAAGTTCTAGTTCGGTTCAGGTTCAGCAGCACACTGCGCTGTATAAAGTAACAGGACGTCACAAGTATAACGTGAGTACGATGTCTGATTATATGTATGATTTCTGTATACTGACAGACGGTACTTTACTACTGACATACTTCAACATGAGGAAACTAAAGAGACTGGACAGTTCCAACTACAAAGTGATAGACGAGTGTGATATGTCTGCTGGTCCTATAGCAGTATGTGAGATAAGTCGACAAGAAGCAGGTGTAACATTGGCCGGCCACAAAATACAGCTAGTATCATTGGGAAGTAAGATGGCGCCAACTCGATCAATTAAGATGAGTCATCGTTGTGATGGGCTGACCGTCAGTAATGGGGAGATGTTCGTAACAGATGGGGGTAACAACGTCTATGTATGTGACACATCCGGGACACTGCTGAGAACAATACGTAAGGATCAGTCAGGAGCAGATATTTTCTCTAGGACCATCCTCATTACAGTGAGTGATGATGGCAGCATCATTTATGTTGCTGATGCGGACAAAGGTGTGATTGTTCTGGACAGGAATGGGAGAGTTCTCTCGCGGTTCTGTGATTCCGAGTTGTCTGGTGCACATGGAGTATGTACTGACGGGTGTGATAACGTGTTTGTATGTGGTAGGAGTTCTAACAATATTGTACAGATTGGACCGAGCGGAGAAAAAATTGGTGTGATAGCTAATCGGTCAGACGGTATTTCACGTCCTCTATCAGTGTGTTATGACAGGTCGACATCTAGAATGATAGTTACCAATATCAGCAGAAGTATCAATGTTTTCGACATGGCTTAAACAAACAAAAAACAAAAAAACATTAAACGTTTGTGATTCCTGAGATAAGAATTATAATTGCATGTATTTACTTTAAGTATATGATAGAAACTGGTGTAATAGTAACAGTCAGACGTTATTTCAGCTCCTCAATAAGTGTATTACGATAGGTCAACATCCAGAATGTAGTTACTAACCAGAACATTAATATCGTCAAGGTGTTTTATTTAGTTTATATAAAAATATATAATTATATTAATAATAACATTAGACGGCTGTGGTTCATGAGATACAGAACTATGCATTATTACTGTCATTTTAAAGTGCGTGATAAACAAAACTATCAGACGGGAGTTAACGTTCTTTGACAGAGTGTTATGACAGGTTAATATCTAGAATGGAAGTTCTCAACAACTAAAGAGGTAAAACCAAGATATTCAACCTAGTTTATATGTATAAAACAATCAACCAAAATAACGAAATAATTATGTGGTTTATAAGACACAGAAGTATTACTAAATAAAATTTATGCGATTGTAATATTAATAACACGACAATAGTGTGGACCACGATAGGACACGACCAGTTGACTGTGTGTTCCGGCTGTGTATAATGATATATGGAGACAAACCCTTCCGAGTATACCACAAGTAGCTGTTTATAGATTTGCCCCTTGAAAACGTTCTGGATATATGTATCAATGTCAACATAACGCCAATTCGGTAAACTATCAATCAGTTTATTATGCTACCCCAAAGGGGGGGGGGGGGAGTATATAGTCGCCGCTTCGTCCGTGTGTGCGTGCGTTTGTCCATTGGTTACCAATTCTTGTCAGGGCTATTTCTCTACAACCTCTGTTTTTTATGAAACTTGCTAGGATGCATCATTACCAAGTGCAGATACGCATATTGTCTTTGTGTTCCGGTTCGATGATTTTACACGGAGTCATGGATCTTTGATTCTGTTTGTGACCAAATTCTTGTCCGGGCTATTTCTTTACAACCTCAGGTTGGAAGTATATGAAACTTAGTAGGATGCAATATTACCAAGTGCAGATGCGCATACTGTCTTTCTGTTCCGGTTCGATGATTTTTCACAGAGTTATGGCCCTTTGATTCTATTTGTGACCAAATTCTTGTCCGTACTATTTCTCTACAGTCCCATGTTGGAATTTTATGAAACTTGCTAGGATGTACCATTACCGAGTGCAGATGCGCATATTGTCTATGTGTTCCGGTTCGGTGATTTTTCACGGAGTTATGGCCCTTTGATTGAGTCTGTCACCAAATTGTTGTCCGCGCTATTTCTCTACAACCCCTTGTTGGAATTTTGTGAAACATTCTAGGATGCATAATTACAAAGTGCAGATGCGCAAATTGTCTATGTGTTCCGTTCGATGTTTTTCACGGAGTTATGACCCTTTGATTGAGTCGGTGGCCAAATTATTGTCCGCGCTATTTCTCTACAAGCCCATGTTGGAATTTTGTGAAACTTGCTAGGATGCATCATTACCAAGTGCAGATGCGCATATTATCTTTGTGTTCCGGTTTGATGATTTTTCATGAAGTTATTGTCCTTTGATTCTGTCTGTGACCAAATTTTTGTCTACGCTATTTCTCTACAACCCCATGTTTGAATTTTATGAAACTTGCTTGGATGCATCATTACCAAGTGCAGATGCGCATATTGTCTGTGTTTCGGTTCGCTGAATTTTCATGGAGTTATTGCCTTTGATTGAGTCTGTGACCAAATTATTGTCCGCGCTTTTTCTCTACAACCTCACGTTGGAATTTTATGAAACTCGCTATGTTTGTGTTTCGGTTCGATGTTTTTTCGCGGAGTTATGGCCCTTTGATTCAGTCTGTGACCAAATTCTTTTCCGCTCTATTTCTCTACAACCTGTGGTTGGAATTTTATGAAACTTGCTAGGATGCATCATTACCAAGTGGAGATGTGCATATTGTCGTCATGACGCTATTTCCCTACAACCTCTGGTTTTAATTCTGTAAAACTAGCTAGGATCTGCGCATATTGTCATTTTGTTCCGGTTAAATGATTTGCGAATTAGTTCTGTGAAGTGCAGAGCCACATATTGTTCCTGCTATACAGTATGGTATTCTTCAACCAAGTATCCCGTACAGAGGCAAACACTCACTTGGGGAGCATCCATCGGTTCCACCGATATTTTCTTGTTTTCAATAATAGAAGAAGAATCACTCGATTAATACATGTGTATTACTCGAAGTAACAATTAGTCACAATTCAAACTGAGTGAAATGGGTTACCACGGTTTATCATTATTATTGTTGAGTAACAAGATGATGTAGAAATGGTAATCGGAGTTAATCAGTAATAATATAATTATGTCAAAGGGGCACACTTGTTAAGTAATAAGGCGATGGAAATGGTAATCGGAGATGATCTCCAATGATATATTACAATGTGATGTAGAAATTGTAATCGAAGTTAATCAGTAATAATATAATTATGTTAAAGGCACACACAGCAATGTTGAATAACAGGGGTGATGAGGAAATGGTAATCGGAGTAAATCAGTAATAATATAAGTATGTTAAAGGAACACATGGCAATGTTGTGTTACAAGATGGTGTAGAAATGGTAATCGGAGTTAATCAGCAATAATATAATTATGTTAAAGGCACACACGGCAATGTTGAATAACAGGGGTTGTGGAAATGGGAATCGGAGTTAATCAGTTATAATATAATTATGTTAAAGGGACCCATGGCAATGTTGAGTTACAAGGCGATATGGAAATGGTAATCGGAGTTAATCAAAAACAATATAATTGTGTTAAAGGGACACACAACATTGTTGTGTTACAGGGATGATGTAGAAATGGTAATCGGAGTTAATCAGCAATAATATAATTATGTTAGAGGGACACACGGGGATGTTGAGTAACAGGTGTGATGTGGAAATGGTAATCGGAGTTAATCAGTAATAATATAATTATGTTAAAGGGACACACGGCAATGTTGAATTACAGGGAAATGTTGAAATGGTAATCGGAATTAATTACTAATACTATAATTATGTTAAAGGGACACACGGCAATGTTGTGTTGCAAGACGGTAAGAAATGGTAATCATAGTTAATCAGCAATACTAGAGTATGTTTAAGGGACACGCGGCGATGTTGAATTACAGGGTTGATGTAGAAATGATAATCGGAGTCAATCAGCAATAATATAATTATGTTAAAGTGACACATGGCAATGTTGAGTTATAATGTGATGTATAAATGGTAATCGGAGTTAATCAGTAATAACATAATTATGTTAAAGGGACAAATGGCAATGTTGAATTACAGGGAAATGTGGAAATGGTAATCGGAGATAATCAGTAATAATATAATTATGTTAAAGGGACACACGGCAATGTTGAGTTACGTGGTGATGTAGAAATTGTAATCGGAGATAATCAAAAATAATACAATTGTGTTAAAGGGACACACAGCAATGTTGAGTTACATGGTGATGTAGAAATGGTAATCGGAGTTAATCAGTAATAATATAATTATGTTAAAGGGACACATGGCAATGTTGAGTTATAAGGTGATGTGTAAATGGTAATCGGAGTTAATCAGTAATAATATAATTATGTTAAAGGGAGACACGGCAATGTTGAGTCACATGTTGTTGTAGAAATGGTAATCAGAGTACATTAGTAATAATATAATTATGTTAAAGGGACACATGGCAATGTTGAGTTATAAGGTTATGTATAAATGGTAATCGGAGTTAATCAGCAATAATATAATTATGTTAAAGGGACACACGGCAATGTTGAGTTACATGGTGATGTAGAAATGGTAATCGGAGTTAATCAGTAATAATATATATGTTAAAAGGAGACACGGCAATGTTGAGTCACATGTTGTTGTAAAAATGGTAATCGGAGTTAATCAGTAATAATATAATTATGTTAAAGTGACACACGGCAATGTTGAGTCACATGTTGTTGTAAAAATGGTAATCGGAGTTAATCAGTAATAATATAATTATGTTAAAGTGACACACGGCAATGTTGAGTCACATGTTGTTGTAGAAATTGTAATCGGAGTTAATCAGTAATAATATAATTATGTTGAAGGGAGACACGGCAATGTTGTTGTAAAAATGGTAATCGGAGTTAATCAGTAATAATATAATTATGTTAAAGGGAGACACGGCAATGTTGAGTCACATGTTGTTGTAGAAATTGTAATCGGAGTTAATCAGTAATAATATAATTATGTTAAAGTGACACACGGCAATGTTGAGTCACATGTTGTTGAAGAAATGGTAATCGGAGTACATCAGTAATAATATAATTATGTTAAAGGGACACAGGGCAATGTTGAGTTATAAGGTGATGTATAAATGGTAATCGGAGTTAATCAGCAATATTATAATTATGTTAAAGGGACACACGGCAATGTTGAGTTACATGGTGATGTAGAAATGGTAATCGGAGTTAATCAGTAATAATATAATTATGTTAAAGGGAGACTCGGCAATGTTGAGTCACATGTTGTTGTAAAAATGGTAATCGGAGATAATCAGTAATAATATAATTATGTTAAAGTGACACACGGCAATGTTGAGTCACATGTTGTTGTAAAAATGGTAATCAGAGTTAATCAGTAATAATATAATTATGTTAAAGGGAGACACGGCAATGTTGAGTCACATGTTGTTGTAAAAATGATAATCGGAGTTAATCAGTAATAATATAATTATGTTAAAGTGACACACGGCAATTTTGAGTCACATGTTGTTGTAGAAATGGTAATCGGAGTACATCAGTTATAATATAATTATGTTAAAGGGAGACACGGCAATGTTGAGTCACATGTTGTTGTAAAAATGGTAATCGGAGTTAATCAGTAATAATATAATTATGTTAAAGTGACACACGGCAATGTTGAGTCACATGTTGTTGTAGAAATGGTAATCGGAGTACATCAGTAATAATATAATTATGTTAAAGTGACATACGGCAATGCTGATTCACATGTTGTTGTAAAAATGGTAATCAGAGTTAATCAGAAATAATATAAGTATGTTAAAGGCACACACAGTGATGTTGAGTTACAGGGTGATGTAGAAATGGTAATCTGAGTTGATAATAATAATATAAATATGTTAAAGGGACACACTGCAATGTTGAAACCGATTTTAATAATATCAACACATCAAATTAATATTGACGCATTAAGGATAGGCTTCAGCATTTTACATTATTATTTCCTATTCTGAAATCGAAATAAAAGGACGGATTTAAAACCAGACTGATGTATTTTAATTCCATCTTTGCTTAATTTATCATGTTGATATATATTTCAGAATTAGATAGCAAAACATACAATTTTACACAATTGCGGTTTGTCCATTTTAGTCCATATATATTCTGAATTGTATCACTAACAGACAAATTTCATTTCTCTAAATGTTGATTCTAAATGTGAACATTTAAAAAGGGAAAAATTACAAAAACTAAGATTATTTAGATTATTCAATACAAAATCTAGTTTACAAGATTATACACGAAGCAGAAATAAATTTAAATATTGCTGTAAACAAAAACAGACTGATCTTCAAAAGAAATTTCGACAAGAACTCGTATAATCTCGTAAGAACCCAAATTTATTTTGGAAAGCAGTAAAAAAGTTTAGATTTAAAAACAATCAACATTGTGATGACACAATTTTAAAACAAACCTGGTATAATCACTTCAGAGATCTATATATGATGCAAATGCAGTAAATAATTTGATTAACTATAATATTTTACCTGAAAATGAAATTGTAGATGACATGTTTAATGAATCTTTCTCAATAGCAGAGTTAAAGAGGAGTATTCTGAAATTAAAAGTTGGGAAATCCACAGGCCCTAGTGGAATATTATCAGAGATGGTTAAATGCATCCTTACCGACATGTCAGATGTATTGCTCCCCCTTTATAATAGGGTATTAGACACCTCGAGTTTTCCTGAAGCATGGGGACAAAGTATTCTTTGTCCGTTTCATAAAGCGGGAAATTTTAATGATCCAAACAATTTCCGTGGCATTTCACTCATAGACACTTTAAATAAAATTTTAACAGGAATGATGTTTAATAGATTTAACGAGTGGGCAGAAAATAATAATAAAATTGATCAAGCTCAGTCTGGTTTTAGAAATGGGTATTCAACTATTGATAATTTATTTACATTACAAGCAATGGTACAGAAATATCTAAGCAAAAAAGGTGGGAGATTTTATTGTTTATTTGTTGATTTTACCAAAGCGTTCGATACAATTAACCATGCACAATTATTTAATAGTCTTATTCGTAAAGGAATGGGTGGGAAACTCTTATCCCTCCTTCATAAAATGTATTCTAAGCTTTCATTATGTGTCAGATATGGAAATAACAAGTATACACAGATGTTTAACTGTAATATTGGTTGCAGACAAGGCTGTAAATTAAGCACGATTTTATTTAATCTTTTTATTAATGATTTAGTTGATGAATTGAAACAATCATGTACAAATGGTATTCATATAACTGAAGAAGTTGAAGATATATATGCCATTTTGTATGCTGATGACATTGCCAACTGCAGTGATACTGTTCGACTTTTACAGTCGCAGATTAATATAATTTCAAATTTTTGTAACAGAACGGGTATGAAAATTAACCTTAAGAAAACCAAAATCATAGTGTTTAGAAACGGCGGCTATTTACGCAGAAATGAAATCTGGACATATAACGGGACAAATATCACAACAGTTCCTTGCTATAAATTTATGGGCTTATACATTACACCAAGACTAATATGGTCGAAAGCTAAAGATATGCTCGCCGTTCAAAGTAAAAAGGCCATAATTTCTATTTATAAACTTCAAAAAAATGTTGGATATTTTGATCACAATGAACTTTTTAAATTATTTGACACTATGGTCACTGCTATCCTCACTTATGGATCAGAGTTATGGGGTTTTGAGTACGCAACGCAAATTGAAAACGTACATAGTCAATTCTGCTCTCGCTATTTAAAATTGTACAAAAATACATTTCACGCCTTTTCAAGAGGTGAGTGTGGTAGGTTTCCATTGTTTATAAATTATTATAGTAAGTGTGTGAAGTATTGGTTACGTCTTCTCAAAATGAACAATTCAAGATACCCTAAGCAATGCTATATTATGCTACGTCATTTAGATGAAGCTGGGAGAGTAACTTGGGCTACGAAGGTCAAAACACTACGTTTTCAATACGGGTTTGGTTTCGCTTGGATATCACAAGACATTGGTGATGATCATTTATTTATCTTAAGATTTAAACAACGTGTAACAGATTGTGCTCTGCAAAATTGGCACGCTGATGTCCATGAATCAAGAAAAGCTATTCATTTTTTCTTTTTTCAATATTTGAAATAAGATAGACACAAACATTGATCACGAGCAAAACAACAGAACAGTCATTACTTTAAAATATCTCTCTCTCTCTCTCTCTCTCTCTCTCTCTCTATATATATATATATATATATATATATATATATATATATATATATATATAAATATATTGCATTCATCATATCAAAACTATTGAAATTATAATGTTCGTATTATGAATGTTTATTTGTTAGATTCCACGTTTACCATGTGTTTAAAAATGTATTATGGGCCGGAGGCCTACATTACTCAAATAAAATATTGTCTATTGTCTATTGTAATCTATGATAGTTTATTATTATATGTTATATATATTTCATTTTAAAAGTGGTATAACGCCAGTTCAAAACATAACAGGTTAAATTATAATGGTATCTCCAATTCTATTGGAGGACACTCGCAGAATGAAACTGACTGACTGTCACCGTCTGCAGGACCTCTTAATGTAAAATAATTTGATCATTTGAGTAAAAACATTCCACAAATATGTAAACAAACAAATGTAAAAATGACGCTGGTCGCATATGTCATAAAAACGTCACAAATAAAAAAGAAATGTGTTTTGGTCACATATGTTAAAAAATATTTTTAAATGTGTAAATAATTTTTCCCTCTATAAATATTGAACGAGTATTGGTTAAAAGTGCTTGTTTTGGTATTTTATTTAAAATTATACATGCTACCTAATGTTTACTATAAAGGGACACGCGGCAATGAAATACGATGTGTAAAGAATACACGAATTGTGCCCGTTTCTAAATAAATACGAAATTCCGGCCTACATACATACTAAAGTAGATACACATTTATGTTTGCATCATGTAGATATGTAAATAGCAGAAATAGTGTTAATTGATTGTAACTTGCACTGTGTTTCTTCTAATAGTAATGTTATATGTGTGTTTGTGAGTACGTTCATGTGCGTGTGAAAATGATAAGTAAGCATTCCTGTTTTAGTTCTGGTTAATGTATGATGCATGTTAATACTTTGTATTGTTTGTTTTTTAAGACCATTGAAATGTCGATCTAAAATATCTAAGTAAAACTTACATGTTTATTTTACGACAACAATTGGTTATATAGTATGATTAAGTGTGCGATTCTAACATAACCAGTGAATAAAATGAGTATAGAGAAATATTGTCTTTTTTCTTGTGTTTTTTTATTCAACTCAACATCTCTACGAGTTTTCTATATTTGGGATAGTGTATTATATATAATTAAAAATAATGGTTTTACCGAGCAAATAGACATAAACTATGCATTTCTAGCCCAATAAATAAATAATTGAATTTCTTTTTTTCTGTATTCTTTGAATATTTGCAATATATGTTATTGATATGATGGCACATGTGTGCCTTGCTTCTGTCGAAGTAATGTATAAAATTTTTATGGCACATTTGTGTCGTTCTAACAATACATATGTTTGTATCTATGGCTTGTCAATGTCACTTTATAGATGCGATCCACAAATCACAAAATCAATGTCTGTTGTTTGTTTGATTTTTGTTTAGAAAAATCGATTAAATATTACATCAAAGTAATTTTATGGTACAATAAAATAAGCGTATCCTATCGAGCCCTTCACATTTCTTTTCTTTTTCCTGTATTCTTTGAATATTTGCAATAAATGTTATAATGGCACTTGTGTGCTTTGCTTTTCTCGACGTAATATATACAACTTTTATGGTACATGTGTGCCTTGCTTCTGACGATGTAATGTATAAAACTTTTATGGTACATGTGTGTCGTTCTAATAATGCATAATGCTAACCATGATTTATGACACATATATTGCATAATAATAACTGGTCACAATGTGACCCATTCATTGCAATATTAGTTCAGTTGTTTTTTCAAATCCTTGGAAAGATTTATAAAAGTATGTATAACCCAATATAAACGAACCAACACTTCTGCGGATATAATTGTATATATAGAACATTATGTTAGATACTCCTTTGAAGTCACAGATTATATATCAAATTGTCTTCACATCAATGAATATATTTAGCTTGTAAGTAACTGATCTTTCATTCCTCCTGCAACATTTGACAAAATGTACAATTTAATATTTAAAGCCAAAATTTTTAAACCAGTGGCCTGTCATCTGAGCTATTTCTGTAGTGAGCATTACGTTCTCGTCGTTGTCGTTTACAGTTTAATAAAAATATTTCTTCTTTTAATCCAATCAACAGAGTTTGCTTAAAATTGATCACATTTGTGTGCTTGGTTGTCCGTTTGGTGTGTAGTTTTTTTTCTCACTGCTCAAACATCTAAATACAACATGGCTGCTGTTACTAAATTAATTATAAATATGCAATCTCGCAATCATGAATATATTTTAGATGAAGAAAAGCACGATTCAGTATACCGACAGCGGCGAAAAGTATATCTAACCAAGGAGTGTAATATTTTAAATATGGCAACCATCTGCGTTGAAGAATAAATTCACCGCTATTTAAAAAGATTTAAAAAAACGAAAAATGTCTGCCTCTTCCCATTAAAAAGAACGTTAAAAAGGTTTGTTAAGCTTAAAATATATGATTGTAATTGACCGTCTTATTTTCCCGCAAATTTAAAATTGTTTATGTTATTATTTGTGAAGAGCACGGAAGCAAGATTAGCCGGATAAGAATTTGAAGTCACGATCCTTGGGTTGACAGCCAGACATCTTATCGACTGAGCTAGCCGGGTACAGCGGGATTGTCCGACTTATATGACTGTTCAGATAATTGAATTAATGAAGTGTGATTGACGCAAATAGATAAGATAACACAATTATTTAAGCTATTTAATGCAAACAGTCAGTATCGCAATCTGACCCCGCGTATCGGCAAATAAGTAACAACGCCAATATACAATAGTTTGTACAATATTCACATTATGTCATGTGTATTTCAAAATTATATGAATGCAAATCTAGAAAATAAGTGTATCTATTTAAGTATCATCATTGTGCATTTATATACCATTAAAACAATCTCTGAAAGCAGCAATCATAGATGTACAAAGCCGTTCACAATTGAACTATATGAGACTATTGTTACTTTATATTAAAATATCAGAATTTTTATATGTACAGACTGCGATCCCTTTGTCAGCGGACGATTTCCACGCTTGGGTCTTCGAATCACTCGCAGAAGTTAAGAATACCAGGTCTGGGATGGGAACTCCGCAAAACAACACGTTATTCGTCAGTTAACTACCGCAGCGGTGGTCTAGTGGTAGAGTGTCCGCCTCGCATGCTGAAGTTCTCCGGACATGTCATACCAAAAACTTGAAAAATGTTACTAGTAGCTTCCTTGATTGGCGCTAATAATTTAGAGGATAGTTCGAGGTCTGGTCGGCCCGGTATCAGTATAATGTGACTGGGTGGGGTATCCTACCATGTGTCTGCGACATGACACTCCAGTGTGACAGCGCTTAAGATATTGTCTCAAATAGACACCGTCGTGATTTTACAAAATAATGCTGAAAGCAACGCTAAATACCATACAACAACATCATCGTCGGTTAACTAATAAGGTGTACAAAATAACCTGAAACTGTTCTATTTTAAAGGGGGTGGGGGGGGGGGGGGTTCTATAAGGGCCGTCGTGATATTGCTCTGTAAACTTGACAGATACATGTATTGGCAAGACAGAAGATGACAGGATGGCCATAACGCCACGATGGTGACAGAGCGATGATACGATGATGATGACGCTACGATGGTGACAGAGCGATGAAACGATGGTGATGACGCCACGATGGTGACAGAGCGATGATACGATGGTGATGACGCCACAATGGTGACAGAGCGATGAGACGATTGTGACAACGCTACGAAGGTGACATACCGATGATGCGATGGTGACGATAACACGATGGTGATAGAGTGATGCGGACACGATGGTGGTGACGCCAAGAAAGCGACAGAGCGATGAGACGATGGTGACGACACCACGGTGATGACAGTGCGATGATACGATGGTGATGACGCCACGATGGTGACAGAGCGATGACACGATGGTGATGACGCCACAATGGTGACAGAGCAATAACACGATGTTGATGACGCCACGATGGTGACAGAGCGATGACAGGATGGTGACGACGACATAATGGTGACAAAGCGATGACACGATGGTGACGACGCTACGATTGGATGGTGACAGAGCGTGACACGATTATGATGACGCCACGATGGTGACAGAGCGATGATACGATGGTGATGACGCCACGATGGTGACAGAGCAATGACACGATGGTAATGATGCCATGATGATGACAGAGCGATGATACGATGGTGACGACATCACGATGGTGACAGAGCGATGACACGATGGTAATGACGCTGACGCCACGATGATGACAGAGCGATGATACGATTGTGATGACTCTACGATGGTGATAGACAGTGAATGTGTGCAAATATCAGACACAAAAACCGATGCTGCGATAGCGCGGTAGCAATAGAGCGACGACGTGATGGTGGTGGCGTAAATGCACAATGAAGAGAATAATATCGCGTCTCCATTTTCGTGCTGTCGGGGAATCTTTCCATCGCCATCATGTCATAATGTGTTTGTGTCTTCGTCTGTATGTTTTCGCTACATCACCATCACGTCATCACTATCGTGTTTTCGTACTGTGGTAGCATCACCAGTGCGCCATCGTTTTGTCGCGGAATCATGTGTAACTGTTGACAAAGTGATATCACGAAGGCCCTAACGGAACACTGTATTTTGTCATTCGATATTTTGAATATTTTCTGCATCGATGCTTTCCAAAAAGTCATTTGTTTGTGATTCATTTTTGCTTAAATGAGGACGATCAACATTTATTTTAAATAAAGAAAAAAAAAAAAGAATAAAGTGAGATATCAATTGGCCAAAACGAATGTGAGATAAAATTAGAATAATCACTGCAAGTCTTTATTATAAAACGTATCCAGAAGTGTGCTGTATGAAAAATGATAGAAGACATCGTGAGTTTTGTTCAAAGTCCAATGGTTGGATTTACAGCTCGGAATTTTCCATACCTATTGCCAGCTGCAATTGACCCCCTGTATGGCCCAGCCGAGAAAAAACACCAACTCATCAGGAAGAAAACACTATGAGAGCCAGGACGTCCGCTCGACATGTTCAGAAGAATTACATAACTGTTCACCACCACTGCACATTATCCTGTCTCTAAATGTACATTTCTTACAATTGTTACACTAAGAGTTTTTTTTACACTTAGGGTTGCCACACTGCTTAGAATAAAGGAATGTCATCAAAACCATTGAATAATTTTATGCTGCACAAAAAACACGAAAATATTAATGTACACTTCCGAATACAAAATCAGGTCTTTGTTTACATTTGTGTTTTACTCGTAACATCACGTTTTTTTTTAATCTATATTATGCAGTCGATAAAGCATTGTAAAATAGTAGCCCACCTTTTTTTAATTGATTGATTGATTGAATATATAGCGTCATTTTATGTTTTCGAGGGCTAACAGACGATCAGTTAACCTAACCACTCTTTCCTGGGATCCTTCCCGGTTAAGCAGTACTCGAGCACACCCCATCTCCTCAAGTAACTGATAACCTTCCCACTTGAGTCAGCGGTGAGAGACGAATGATAATGAGACAACAATGTCGTATATCAATCATCATGGAGACTGTTGCCGGGCGGGGATTCCAACTCACGACCCATTGGATTGATAGTCAGACGCGTAACCGATTGAGCTAATCGGGTCTGGCCACTTTTTTTTTAAACTTTCAGTTATTATTGTAAAATATGATATATTTCAAATTATATAGATTTATTATGCCATCGAAAGCTATAAAGCATTTTTAATGTAAAAATATAGAGCGTGATCGGACATTTCCGAACATAAAAAAAAGCATAATTATGATATTTATGACTTCAGTGTTCGGATATGGCCAATCTCTTTCAACTAAATTCTCCAACTGAACATCAACACTTCGCATTTACACACGCAATTTCTGAAAGTCGAATTAAACTTTCCAGAAAGACAATTTTTGATATTAACAAAAATTATTGAAATTAAATATGTTTGTAATATTGTTGAATCGGTTTCTGTACATATGAACCGCTTCGGTGTTTTTTTAAAAACGTAAAAAAGTGATTTCGATCGAAATTTGGATTTCTCAAATGAAGGGTTCGCACATGTAAAAACATGACTGTTTATATTAATCTCTTCAGACTATCTCCGCCAATGCTCAGGAGTACACAAATACATTCGTACATACATTGTATTTTAATCTCCGCCAATGCTCGGGAGTACACAAATACATTCGTACATAAATTGTACTTTAATCTTCGCCAATGCTCGGGAGTACACAAATACTTTCGTACAAACATTACATTTAAATCTCCGCCAGTGCTCGGGAGTACACAAAGACATTCGTACATACATTGTATTACAATTTCTGCCAATGCATGAAAGTACACAAATACATTTATACTTACATGTATTTTAATCCCCATCAATGCTCGGGAGTACACAAATACATTAGTACGTACATTACATTTAAATCTCCGCCAGTGCTCGGAAGTACACAAAGACATTCGTACATACATTGTATTACAATCTCTGCCAATGCTTGAAAGTACACAAATACATTTGTACTTACATGTATTTTAATCTCCGCCAATGCTCGGGAGTAAACAAAACCATTCTTACATACATTGTATTTCAATCTCTGCCATTGCTTGGAAGTACACAAATACATTTGTACTTACATGTATTTTAATCTCCGCCAATGCTCGGGGGTATACAAAGACATTTATACATACATGTATTTTAAACTCCGCCAATGCTAGGAAGTACACGAATACATTTGTACATACATGTATTTTAATCTCCGCCAATGTTCGGGAGTACACAAATACATTTGTACATACATTGTATT